>CAUYTI010013062.1:0-24723 GCA_963575145.1 Galago senegalensis
TTTTTTATGTGAATATGAATAGAAAACAAAAAAATCTTTTCTTTGGATCATTAAAGCCAGCTATCAAGGATTGGCGTACTTGGGGCAGGACCTGTGGCTCAAAGGAGTAGAGTGCCGGCCCCATATGTCGGAGGTGACAGCTTCAAACCCAGCCCCGGCCAAAAAGCTGCAAAAAAAAAAAAAAAAAAAAAGGATTGGGGTACTATCAGTAGTTTTCCTTTACCCTAATGTTTAAATGATAGACTTTTTCCTTTTGTTGTAGTGTTGCTATTAGCTTCACCATGTTATAGCAAAGGATGGTCACTATAGTAAATTAAATGAGCCTATCATGCTGGCACATGACAATAGTTCCAGCTACTTGGAAACTGAGCCAGGAAGATCACATAAGCCCAGGAGTTTGAAGTTGCAATGAGCTATGATAATGGCACTCCATTTTAGCTTGAGTGACCGAAAGAAACCCTGTCTCCAAAAGGGGGAAAAAAGATACACACACAAACACACACATATAGGGTGCCCATAAAATTCATGTGCAATTTAAATAGTTGTAAATTTTAAATTGCACACTAACTTTATGGACTCCCTATACATTAAAAATATTATTACAAATGGAAAAATCAGAAAGTACAACTAACTAAACAAATGAGATAATTCTATTTAGGTAAGACTATTACTTATATACAGAAGAACACAACTTGATCTTAAAAATCAAGAATTACCTAAAAATATGTATTAGAAAGCTTTATGAACTATAAAATGCTTTTTGGGGGCAGGACACAATTATAAGAGTGACTTTGCCTAACAAATGCAATCAGTGTAACCTGGTTCTTTGTACCCTCAATGAATCCCCAACAATAAAAAAAAAATAAATAAATAAACATTGAAATTGACAATAAGAAAATGAAGATTTTTTTGGGGGGGGTTCTATCTAATGACATGGTTGGGTAGAAAAAGTTTACCTTGATTTCTTTACTTAACATGTTTTAAGAAATTGCTTTGGGATAGATGTCACAGGAGAAACGGGCATCAAGAATAATAATAATGTCATACTAACAAAATTAGTTCCTAATAGAGGAGCAGCTCTGTAAACCCTAATTTAAAATGCAATGTCACAAATGCTGTAAGAGTGGCTGGTGCATGTAGGCTGTAGAAGCACAGAAAATTGGTGGAATTATTCTGGGATTTCTTGGAGAAGATGCTGAAAGTGAATTCTTGAAATATGCAGTACAATCTCTAAATACTACCTCTTGATAGGAAGAGAAGATGTCGGTGTGGAAATATCTCTCTAAAGTTGAAATTCATCAGCAATACCATGGTCCCTATTAACTTTGGACAGACTTTTCTTGTTGTCATATCAACCACTGTATTAGTTTCCAGTTGCTGCCATAACAACTTACCAGGTATGTGGTGTTGAAATAATGCACAAGTATTAGCTTATAGATTTGTGGGTCAGAGATCCAGTATGACTTTCACCAGGCTAAAATTAATGGGTTAGCAGGGCAGCCTTCCTTTCCAAAAGCTTTAGAAGTGGATCAATTTCCTTGCTTATTTGGATTGTTTATAGAATCCAGTGATTTCCATTGATGAAAATGAAGTCTCTGATTTTTTACTGGCTGTCATGTCAGCTGAGGGTCTTACCTCATTCGTTGACTCCCTCCTTGTCTTTGTGGCTAGTAACAATGGTTCAAGCCAGTCCCTTGCTGTATATGTCTCCACCTCCTTTTCCTCCTCCACCTCCTCCTCCTTTCTTCTCTTTCGGATTCCCTGTCTTAGTGTTGTATTCCATTTTTAGAACTCCTGAGCTTATATTGGGTGCATTGAAATACTCCAGGAAAATTTCCCATCTCAATGTCTTAAATCTTAATCAAATCCGCAATGTCTCTTTTGCTGTGTAATGCAGTATATTGACAGGCTACTAGGGTCAGAGCCTGGGCATCTTTGGGGAAAACATTTCCAGCCTACTATACTATCTTTGACAGATAAACTCTATGGAGAACATTTTTAATATAGCTTATAATTCTTGCTATGCTTTATAAATTCTGATGGAGGTGAAATACAAGGCATCCTCCCTGAGAATTATTGATATAGAATTTAAAAAATAATTAAGGGTTACTGGATACAGTTACTTTTACATAAACAGATGTAATAACTACATTCTATGTCTTTGTTTATTTAATTAAAAACTCTCTTCCTAAAGATACCAATTTAGTCATTTTTATATATTTGTCTTATAATTCAAAATCACAAACCATTTTATCTTATGTTATCCTCACTATCACCATATCATCTACCACAGATAACTACTCCTTCACCTGGGTAGATTAAATAAATCAAGTTCAGAGAAAGCTATGGTTTGCTCAGTGTTGGTGGGAGGGCTAAGGAAAATGTATTTGTAACCCCCAAATCAGTACTTGCAATGTTTTCATGTCTCGTAGGGACAGGCCAGAGGTCAGGTGAAATCAAAAGGATATCTAGAAAAACCTGTATGGGTATACAGATGTCATTCTCTGCTGTTATAATAATTTAACCTGAGTTTAAAATGATTTTATTTAACTAGATGACCAATGCGAATTGTAAAGCTGTGAAGAAGAAAAGTAATAAGCATAAATAAAATCTGTAAACTCTGGATTTATACTTCTTGTGTTCAGATTATGGCTCCAGCTCTTATGGTGTGTCTTTGAAAATATATTTCACTTTTTGGCCTTACTTTCTTTATCTAAAATATTAATTAGATTTACTACCTGTTAAAAGTATGTGATGATTAAACGTGCTAGTTCCTACAAAGTACTTATACAGTCCTGCCATGTAATTAATGTAATTCACTGTTATACCTATGTTCCAGAAACCAGGAAGAAACGATTTGTACCCATTAACTCCTTCTCTTAGCCACCTACCCATACTCAATGTAAGGGAGGCCAAAACGTGTCGCATCCGTTTCTGGGAGTTACATGCCTAGATAAAATTTACTGGTTAATAGCACTATGCGGAGAAGGAAGATTGGGAACAACCAGAGGTTTCTGGAATTTTCTGTGTTCAACATTTTAGCTATTGTGAGATGCAGACTCCGAGGTGGTGCTGATGTTTCCCTTCTCCTGGTATTTATGGCCTCTGTCATTTCATGTTCTTAAGGGTAGGCAAAACCCGTGACTTTCTCTAACCAATGGAATATAATGGTGATATAATGTTACTTCTTGCATAATATTATAACTTCTTTCTTTTCTAGAAGACGGTCACCTTTTCTGGCTTTGATGGAGCAAGTTGCCATGTTGTGAACTGGCCTCTGGAATAGCTCACCTGGCAAGAAACTAAAAGCCTTCCTGGCTGGAAGCTGGGAATGAACTAAGTTCCTTCATTCAGTACCATGTAAGAAAATCAATTCTTCTAAAACCGCATGAGTGACTTTGGAATAAGATCCTCTGCCTTTCAGGTCTTTAGCTGATACTAAAGCTCTGGCCAACACCTTGATCGCAGTCTTAGGCAGTACTGTACACCAAAAACCTACTTAAGTCCTGCTAATACTTTTGACCCATAAAAATCCCCAAATAATAAACATGTTGTTTTAAGTCAGTAAGTTAGTGGTGATTTGTTATGCAGCAGTAGGAAACTAACAGAGGTACATATTATCAGTATCAGTTAGCAGAACCATTTCTATGTAAGTACTCTCATTTAGCAAAAGAAATAAGAAAGGAGATAAAAGAAGGCAGACAGGAAGGGAAAAAATGCTTTTGTATGTATTAAGTTAATGCTAATAACATTTACAACTATTTTCAAAATAGCTTAATTTAATTCAAAGTTTATTCTTATATTGAGAAAATTTTAAGTATTGAATTTTTGGTTCATTTATATAGAAAAATATGGGTGTGTTGGCTTAAAGTTTCTTTGAAGTGTCTTTTAGCTGTGAGATACTACGGAAATATATTTTCCCTAACCTATTGTCAGAAAAGCCCTTAAATGTTTTCATTTTCTTCTTTTTTCTAGAATTTAATTTTCCATTTTTTTATTTTACCTTAAAATATGATTTTAGATTTTTAAATTCTGAACACGGGAGGCACAAAGCTTGAACACTATCTCAAAGAGTTTTTGTTCTATTTATTATGAACTGGAAGTCTTCTTCATCATTAGAATTTCTGTTTATTCAGAATAGGATTTTAAGTGGTTTACAAATAGCATTGAATCCTGGAAATGGCAAATACAAAAGAAAACTTGCTCGAAAGGAAAGCAGACTATTTAAATTTGTTCAAGTATAATCAAAGTGAAGATGCTTCTTCTGCTCCAAGAAAGCTAAAAAAATTCTATTATTTTGTGAATAACAGATACGGCTTTTGATACTATGCAATCATAGTAAAATTGTCTCAGAGATAGTGTTGGAGAAGTAATGGATTTTGAAACAATGTAATCACAGCAAAGGGAATTTCAGGTCCCTTGGCGTAAAGTAATTTTATGAATAGCCTTACCTACTTTGATAAAATTACAAGTTTTAAGCAGAAATGAAGAATGTTATATAAGTAGAAAGTGAGAACTTTAAATGTCTTCCATAAATTACTATAAAATAATTATCATGATCAGAATTAAATTCCATATTTTTACTAGTCAAACCATAGACATATGGATTTGTTTTAATTCTATAATAACAGAGTGTATAAATATCTTCTTTTGGTAGTGGCAATGAGTTTTATATTTTGGACATAAGTTTGGGGCAATGGAAGTAAAACCTAACTGACCTTTCAAGACAGAAATAGATTTTGATAAATATATATACATACTTATATAATATGTAAAATGCCTATTCTCATGTAATATAAATCTTTATTATATAAAATATAACTTAATCTACTCCCAGATTTTTTTCTAGATTATACTTTAATTCTAATCTTCAAGTCTTTAAAACTTTTAAATTTCACAAGTTTTAAAACATTCCAATTTTTGTAGTCAAGGAGTTGCTATTTTCAGTTGCTTCCAACAGCCAGTGGAGCTATTACTGCAATTTAATTCATGCACATTGTGTGGTCAGAAACCAGAAACAAGGAACACTTTCCATGTTAGGTTTCGTCTGGTAAACTGGGGAAAAGCCATACATTGTGTTTATAGATCATTTCACAATTAACTATTAAAATATGGGACTTTATGGCTAACTTTTACCTCTGTACTTTAAATGTTGCTTTATCATCTTGTCAGCATCAGGCGTCTTATACTAAGTTGTTCACAATGGAAGAAAAAAATTACGTTTCTTAGGCGTTAAGATGATGAGCTAGTCATAGTTTGTAAGTCTTGTGTTTCAGTGCATATCAATACCAACTTTAGTTCAACTTGGGATCAGCAGTTCAATGTCATATTAGACATTCAGCATGGAAAAGAAAAGTTGAATTGTGTGAATGAGCAACTGTAATATAGGTTTTCTTAATCTCAGCACTACTGGACTACACAAGTTTTTGTTTAGGGTGGGGCTGTTCTGTGCATTGTAGGACATTAGCATCATCCTGACCTCCACCCACTAGATAGTGGCAGCACCACGACGGCCAGGTTGCAACCACTGAAAATGCTGGGCCTTTCCAGTGACACCTGCAGGACAGTGGGGTGGGGATGGGAATGCTTAGATGAGAATTACTGATAGACAGAAAAAGATTCTCATGCTATTCTTTAAGAAAGTCTCGCATTTGACGTTTTTAAAATTTGCTTAAGGTTTTATGCTTATATTTGTGCCCATGTTTTAAAAAGTTTAGAGTTATGAAAGCTAATTATTTTTATGCTATGCTTTAGAAAAAAATCTTCAGTATCATCTTTGCTTCTATTCTAATTGAGTTGGGGATGAGTTCCACTGGTTAGACAAAATAAACTGTTTGTATTGAGATTTGATTTGCCATAGCATCATGTAAATAGTCAAATATTTGTGAGAAATTATAAATCTATTTGCCTCAAGTTTTCTTCTGTCCTCAGGAAACATTTGACTTTATATGAGAGACTAAAACTTTGTTTTACCTTAAACCCTGAACATTTCATAACCTTTTACATATGAGATATGTTATTTCGAACACTTTGACCTGATCAATGGACATCTGCTCTCTACTCTGCTTTTATGTCTGTATGAATACATACATACCATGATTTTTAAAAATAAACTAAGTTGCAATAGTAAAAATGATAAGAGTTGCTAGTTTTAGGCAACAACATGTTAGTACATATTTGCTGAGTATATATAGATTAATAAATAATTGAAAGATACAAAAACAAATAAAAATTAAAACTAAAAGGTTTAATTCTTCCAGCTGAAAACGGTGGAAGACACTTCTTCCCTTTTTTTGGAGGATTTACTTTAAAAAATGTATAATCTGTATAATCGTTCTTTCTCCTCTCTTTGAAATGTATGGAAGACTTTTGAAACTAGACAGGTCTTTTGTAAACTTTAAGACTCAGCATTCCTTCTCCAGGACCGTCTCTTTGAAATGCAAACACCAAAGAAAGTAGCAAAATCAAGCTTCCTCTCTACCAGAGGGTAGGAGCCTAACTTCCTCCAAGCTGCAAAACAACCTCCCATCACAAAAAAGACAAGAAGTTTGTTTTTTTCTCTAGATAAAGCCATTCAGCTAGTAAAGCTGGTTGCTACAATTGGCAGGTCAATCTAGCATCAGTGGTGTCCGACTAGGTACTATGTCTTGAGAACGTATATGCAGTGAGTTATATCTGATCAATGACATAGAAGAGTGAGACTTCCGTCGTCTTTGTAATTCCTTACCAGTATTGCCTGTTCTGCACATCACATTCTGATTTAAGGGTTATGTAGGGTGGCAGTTTATTTTTGGTTCTAGGTGTGCTCTTGGCCAGAGAATGAACCAGACACACCAAAAGCAAGGCAAGTGTGAAATGAAGTTTATTGAGAAAGAGCAAGGAAGGCTTATAGAACAATAGCCAGATACATTTGCCAGACAATGAATGAGGCGCTGGGGTCTCATTTGATAGTGGCTGGAGTGGGTCATCCTCGTGGTTCAAATGTCGCTACCAAACTACTTTGAAGTATAGATAATGGCATGGTAACTAAACTTAGGTCACTCTAGGTCCTATCTTCCAGGCTGGGGGGTCCTGGCATTCTTTTGCAGATTGGCTGGGCATTCCTTCTCCTCTGAGCTGTGCCACTTGCTTGGGGCTTAATCATGGACAGGCAGCAGTACCAAGTCGGGGTGCCCGTCTTGGCCTTCTTCCCCAGGTGTGGCAATTGCTCAAGGCAGCACCAAAGCAGGGCACCTGCCTCTGTCCCTGTAAGAACCAGAGGTCATGCTCTGTCTACCTACCAGTTATTTCCTAACAAAAGCATTTTTTTTATACCATTGTGGAGAATATTTCTATGCAGGGACAAGGTTTTGTTTTTAATTGCATTTCCACAATAAAAAGGGATTAATAAACATGGGTTGAATTAATGTTATACTAAATGTATTTTGGTTTTGATTTCACTGTGTCTTAGTATCATTTACCTGAAAATGAGGAAAAAAGAAGTTAGGCTTCTTGCATTGCCACTGTGCAGTTACGCTGGCCCAAATGATTATATTCTGATGTTGGGGTGAACACCGTGTCACAGAACCATATTGAAGAATACCCAGTTTGCGGAAGAGTCTTCCTGTTCTTACCGTGACTATAGTTTCAAATGAGATGTATTGGGAAAAGAAAATACTGGCAGATATGCCCTGGGGAGTAACTCTTCTACTGACTCCTCTGCCACCTCTACTTTCTCCTAAATAAGTCCAGAAATAAGGCTATAAAAATAGAGCAATTGGGTCCAGAAACAGTAAGTTAAAAAAGCAGAGCTTTGTGTCAAAAGCCTTTAGGCAAAACACCCTGAGAAGTTTTATTCTTCTCTCCCTTCCGCCTGCCTTGTATCTCCCCTTTCCTTTCCTTTACGTTTCTTTTTGTGTTTATTAAAAATCCAGCAATAAGTTAAACATTCATTAACTTTATCGATGCCTCTGGCAATTTATCAGCTAGACAGGGTCTTTGAGACTGTTTTCTATGCGTAGGTAACAAGGAATTTCTAAACTTAATTTCAATCAAGGTGGAACACCCCGACTCATATAATTTGGACAGAAGGCTACCTAATGGAAGCTCAGCTGGCTAGGATATTCTGGCTATTTATGTCACTGGTTTTCTCCGTCTCCAGGTCTCCAGGATCTGCTTATACACTGATGTAATTAATTATCTTCAGCTACTTCTAAAAATATTTAAAAAATCTGTAGACTATTTATGAACTGTTACACCATGGGTAGAAAAATCAGAGTAATTACAATGTAAAGATTGTGCCTTTGTCTCTCGGCAACCCTTACCTATGTTTCTGCTTATCTCCTGTGGCCGCAAGGACATTCTTTCTTTCACCATAATAGAAGCAGCAGTTGTACATCTTGGTAACTATTAAGACGAATAAGAAGAAATAGTGTGCGTCTTGTTGTGGCTTGCTGCTATCAGCTTGAGTGCAGGATTCCACGTATTAATGTGCCTCATAAAGACAAAAAAATAATTTATGCAAAGTTTTGCAGAGGATGCATGTTATTTTCTTAAATTTGAAGTTACTAAAGATTATTTTTTGATAAGTTTTCTAATTTCCTTCTACAGTGAAAGGAGAGAGGAAAAAGGGCATATTACAATATAACAATTTAAAATAATTAAAAATATTGTATTATAATGGTCCCTCCATTATATGGCTATTCACATTAATTTCTTTAACACAATCTAAATGTTCTATGCATAGACACTACAAAGCAAAGACAATCAAAATTACTCTCAATTGGGGCTTTCTGGGCTGATTCTGAGAATATTAGCAATTTGTCCTACTTTTTTCAAAATGTTTCATAGTCAAATAAAAGTTTTGTTCCAAGTAGTTATAATACCCTAAATATTATCATTTAACTAAGTATAGTTAAATTTTTCCCCTTAATTTATTTCTTTATTACTATCCAATGTTGTTGTAGATTTTTTAATTATAACTTAAAAAAACTATAAGCAATTGTGTTACTTTGTTTTTGTTTGAATATTTTCATTATAAAATTTGAATTTAGTCGAATTACTAGTTAAGATCTATCAGTGATTGAAAAATATTTACTCCTTACATAAAGTTCGTAAAATCACTGTCTTAGTAAGTTCATTTTTATAGCTCTCGTGGATAGTTTGATATCACTTTGGACCAACCTTCATTTCACTGAGCTTGACAAAAAAGAAGTTATCCTGATTATGTTCTGGTTACATATGCATACATACTTCCCCAAACTCATCTACTAGTACCTTTAAAATTGGCAAATTTTATTGTATACTTACCTCAGTAGGGCTTGTTTAAAATAGAAAAAGACAACTACTTGGGAGACTGAAGCAGGAGGATCATTTGAACGTATGAGTTCACGGCTACACTGGGCAATAGAGAGAGCCCTCATCTCTAACAATAATAAGATAAAATAAGGTAAAATAAAATAAAGTAGAAATAAAATAAAATAGAAGAAGAGCAAATTTCTCATACATACAATAATATACACAAATCTTAAATACATGTACATATACATATATATATATATATATATAGAGAGAGAGAGAGAGAGAGAGAGAGACAGAGAGAGTAAAAAAAAGACACAAAAGAGAATTCCAAATGAAATTGAAGAACAGTTGGAAATAATTTAGAGTTACAAGAATCAGAACAGTGAATGTGAATAAGGGATAAAGACTGGAATTGGACATGAGTCAACAGTATAAGGCAGGGAAATATTTAGCTTGATTTTTATGCTGATTATATTGGCGCATATATTTCTCAAAACAGAATGAATTGTAGATTTGATATCTATGCATTTTACTTTAAAAAAATAGAGTGTACAATTTAAGACATAATCAATTTAACTTTGTTGTGTCTACCACCCAGGTTTACAAATAGAACAATGTCAATTCCTTAGATGATCCTTTGGAGCCTCTGCTGGACCATATTTCCCTCCCTGGATTCTGATGTCATGACCAGGAGACATGTTCTCAGTCAGACTCAGCTGCTCAGAGCCTGCATTCCTGGCCAACGTAGTTCTTCCGATTCTTCTCTAAGTGTGGCAGCGGCACCCTGCACCCCCCCCCCACCGACATTCTAAGCAACACATTCTTTGTGTTGTAGTGGAAATATCTGAAGCCTTTTACGATGGCAATGCCTCAAAATACGGAGGACTTTCAAACCCAGTTTGTGGCAGTTAACACAATACTCACAGAAGCACAACACTGCATGTACACTTAGCTAAAACACATTTCCTCTGGAGTGACACGATTTCTGTCAAACTGCCAGGTATATTTAAAACCAGAGCTAGTAGTTTTGTTCTGAAGATTCCTTGAACAGTGCCGTTATATTTGTGCACTTTATGATGATGTTACAATAAATGGTATTCTGATTGGGACCTTGAAGACCTCAGCACCAGAATTATCCCTACTTTTTGTTATCAAACCAAAGAGAAAGTCATAAAGCCTGCTAGAGCCCTGGACAGCTCAGTGAGAGCATTAGATGCAAACCAGAGTTTTCTTCTGACTTCAAACTGCAATCACCGAAACTCCAGATTGGTAGTTAAGAGGTTACACTTTATAAGGTTAACTCCAATGTAAGAGAATAGAAGAAAGAAAAATTAAGCAATGGACTGGCTGCCCCGGGCCCATCAGGAGACTCCTGCTGTCGGCCTTCCAACAGTGTCCCCATGTGACTTTGGGTTTCTGTACTTTAAATAAATATTGTAACATTTGGGGCTCTGAAAACTTTCAAAAAATATCACCCCTATCACTTTGCCAACTGAGTTCTGGAAAAGGTGTGAAATGAAACAAGAAAAGGGAGGCGAGAGAACAAAATCCCACCAATGGTACTACTCATACAGCAAAGCTGGAAGAGGCCACGTAGTCCATGACCAGAATGAATCAGACTGACTCATCAGACACGGGCGAGAGAGAATAAAGAAGAACGTTTGCTCTTTTGGGCAGCTTGGTCCAAAAATAAACTAAAAGGGGAAGAGCTGAAGTGCCCGTGTCAGCCCTGATAGGCTTCTCAAATTAACCCACCAGGTAAATCATTCCACCTGCCTCATATAGAAAGAAGTCTACATATACCAACTGAAGTCACCTGTCCTGCCCTGGAAGAAAACATAAATATAATCAATTATAGCTTCTGTATTGGAAGGGTGGTAGCTCCTTTTGTGTCCTGAGAATATACTCGATAAATCTAGTACACTTGGCCTGGTTTCTTCCATGTAGGTATGGTTGATCGCCAAAGGTAAAAGTTCTAGAAATGGCTGTTTCTTTATGGGGAAGGGGGAGGAATATTATAAGTGCCATTACTTAAATTATTACTGTTGTTTTGGAATAATTACCCTTATTATCCTTATCAGTCTCCTCATCCAGGCCAACTCTTCAGAGTCAGGGAGATAGAGAGCGCGGTAGGACTGTTAGGGAGATGGAGTGGGGGTTTTCTGCACTGTGGTGAAATAGAAAGATGACATGTTTGGTTTCAAACAGGTTTGAATTTAAACCCTACATTCAAAACTCACTAGGTATAACTAGACGTGTTCCTTAATTTTTCTTAACTTCAATTTCTCACACGTAAAATGAGAATGATAACAAGTAATGAAAAGGCTAACATAGGGTCTGATAAACAGTAGATATTCAGTAATATTTGTGCTATGTATTCACAGTATTTGTATCTTGTACAAAATTCTATAGTAAAGCCTTTCCTAGACTATTATTTTATTTATCTTATACTTTCACCCCTATATTAATTTTTATTTCACAAAATGCTAACGCTTTATCACTATGGGATAACAATGAAATGCAGCAAAGTTTAAGACAATATCGGCAATGCATTCCAATAAATAAAAAAAAGTATACATGTATTTATGCTTTATTTTAAGCTTCACTAGCATTTCCCAGAAGTTCAGGATTGGATTCATGTTATCAGGCTTAAGCTATTATTCGTTTTGTTTTTGGTGATTATTTTGAAAACTCTCTTGGCAATCTAGGCGTCTCTCAATTTCATTATAGTCTATAATACAAGTAATCTCTAGGTTTCTTTCTAGAAAACCTACCTTTAGGAAAAGGTACAAATATCTCTTCTAGCAGAGCTGCTCTAACATTCCTCATGTTACTGGTATTTTCTAGGACACGGGTGGAAGGAAGATGATGATAGGATCAGAACGTAAGACTTACATGTTGCTAACAATATATGGTCATCTCATAGAAAATATTATAGTTTAAGAGGTAACAATAAACACAATTTCCATATTTACTTTTCATTACCTTCTTTCCATTATATGTTCTCATTCAATTCTCACAGTACCTCACTGTGGCTCTTGGCAATTAAAATGACCTTTAAATATGATGCCATTTTCTCCATGTCAGACTATAACCTATCAACAGCACCCTTTGGGGCAATATGGTTTGTGATAGATTAAATATTAATTTAGCATATCTTCAGGATCTGTGTTTTGGGAATATGTGTCCTTTTATAACTCAAAACATTTTAATTACAGTGGCTGAATTTTTAGGACCAATGGACTCTTCCAATAAAAATGTTTAAGTGGGTACAAAGTACTATTGCTAAACCCAGAACTAAGAATAAATCTCAGTTTGACTCTTTTTTCTTTTTTTGTCTAAAGAGTGTTAGAAACAAGCTGTACCTGTTCATTTAGTACATTTTGTCAGCTTGATTATTTTTGGTCACATGCAGGCAAAGTTTTCTGTAACAGCCTCGCAGTGGCTGGTTTGGCTGTTCGCCTCCTAAAATAATAGAAGACTCTGCTTTGAGATGGCTTGGCCCATGCTCTTTTCCTTGGCTTTCTATCGGCTGAGGTATGAATGCACGTGGAGCCGGCTGGGGTTCACTTTCTGTGCACAATGGAAGTAACAAGCGGGAGAGACAAGCCGAGACATGCACGGTGCCCTGCACACTTCAAAGCTAGTCGATGCTCTTCACGTCGATGGCAGGATTCTTAGGGTTACATTATTCTTCCCGTACAGTGGCAGTTTCTCTCAGAACCCATCATGAGTTGAGAGTCCTGAAATGAGAGTAAAAATAATGAGTTTGTATTCCACACTCTGCAATAGCCTTCTTTCTCTGTCTGACTCAAAACTCGAGGTACAGGCATGACAGTGTAATGAGTTTGAGCAGTTTGAAAGGAAATTGAACTCCCTTTAGAATTTGCCCGAAAGAAAACAGACAGTATTTTTTGTAACCACCAGACAGAAGAAAGGTAACGAAGAAGAATGACCTAAGTGCAGGACTCCACTTATGTTTTTGACATGAATCAATGATTTGTTTTCTAAGATCATCACAACTTTAAACCACATACTATAAACCTAACAAGCTGGTGAAGTTTAAAAATACCTGCAATTTTCCTTTATTTTAAAAATCTCCTCAATTAATTTAACAAATGTATTTCAGACTTCCACAAGTATCTGAATCCATATTCACAGTAAGACAAAAAAGAATGCTTTTTACTTGTTTTATCTTAACTGATTTTATGGGTATCATAATTTATTAAAAAATATATATATAGTTCACTAAACTGTTAAGGGTATAATAATCATAAGATATCAATATAAGACTTTAAAATACATTGAAACCCATATTGCTTAAATATTAAACTTCTCATATTGCAAATAAATATTAATGCAGTAAGTCAAGTAATTTCATTACACTTGCCATTATGATTATGACATTGTTTTATTAAAATACAAATATTTTATTACCTTAGATTTTGCTGGTTATAGTATTGCAATATTAATAATAGGGTTTTTTTGCTGAATATGTCGGACAGGGTATTTATTACAAAATGAGAGAAAAGAAAAATAGGATCCTTTCCTGTTTTGACATCACATAACCGATCACTATATTTAAAATCTCAGGGTGGCGTAAGATGTGTTAAAAAGCTCAAGAATCACATGGCGAAGAGTTGAAACCTCATTACAATCTACCACCCCCACAATCTGATTCTTCAAGTTTTTCAAGTGTATTTCAATATTAACTCTGAATTTCTCAACTAACAACCACAGATACATCATATATTAATTATTGCTTTAAAATCCACCCCAAAATTCATTAGTTTAAAATAATGAGTTGTTATTCCCCACAATTCCTTTGGTTGGGGGGATAGTACCTCTCACGGTTTTGCCTGAGCATGTTCATAAGGACACACTGGGAATGGTTCAAATGTTCTTACGCACATCTCCAGCAGTTCTCTGACTACCAGCTGGGGCTCCTGGGCTGTACTCAATGTGAGCTATCTTATTTCAATAGAGGAGACCTGGCTTCTTTGCATTGTAGGCCCAGGCTAGCATTTCAAGGGTGTAAGAACAGTGCCTTTAAGACTTCAAACCCATAATTCAAATACTTAAAAGGTTTCTTCTCCCACATTCTGCTGGTTAACACAGGTTACAAAGGCAGCATATGCTCAGACATGGAGAAACAGATTCCGCCTTTGGATGGGAGCTATGAAATCCTGTGGCTGTGTTTCAGTCTCTCATACCATAGGTGTCTTCTCTACATTGACTGCTTTCCTACTTCTCAGAGAAAGATCTCCCATTCACTGATAGTTTGTCCCTCACAGGGAGGGGGAATTTTGGGAAAATAGGACTTGTTTCCTCTTTATCTGTAAGAACAGTTTACCTATAGCTTTCCCACCCTCATATCATTGCAAATATTACTGTTACTTCAATATATAGAAATTCTTCCCTATAAATTTCTGAGCCAATTCTAAATCAACATGAATACTGTATTAGTATGTTCAATTCCAACTGCATGTGACATCTGAATATTGTTTCTGCCATATGTCCAGGGTGTGGTGTCCTTGGATGGTGTTCTGAGTACCTGTGTTCCACAATGTCTGCCTTAGTTCTTAGTTGTACTTAGCTTTGCTGGAATGATGATTTTGCCATAAACCGTAACCCTTTGATTCTGATGCTGAGAAACTTCCCAGCTAGGCCTGTGGACTACCCTTAGAGGCTACTTGTTTTCACTAAATAGAGTAATAATTTCACATTGACTTGTGTTAGTTCCATTGCCTAAGGCAAAGTTTGCAAACTTACAGATTAAAGGAAAAGTGTGGCTGTAATTGTGTTTTCTTTGACCAAAATTTTGCCTAAAAATAAAATACACATTAACAATGAAAATAAAAAAACTGAAATTTAAAAATACTATACTATTTAAAATCTCTTCAAGTGAAATTCTGAATTACAAGTGTGACAAAAAATGTGGAGGGCCATTTTTGCTAAATATTATAAAACGCTGGTGAAAAGAATCAAAGAAGGCTTAAATATAGAAAGACATACTTTGTCTGTAGATTTGAAGATTCAATATAATAAAAATTTCAATTTTCCCCAAATTTATCTATAAGCTTTATACAGTTTTTATCAAAATCCTAGAGAGATTTTATAGCTATGAATAGGCTTATTCACATATTTATATGGAAAGCCACAAAACCTAGAATAGTTAGAACTTTCTTGAAAAAGCAGAATTAAAATGGGAGAAATCTGATATCAGGTTTGAACAGCTGTAGTCATAAAAGCAGTGAGATATTGGCAGATGGTCAGATAAATCAATATGGATAGAAAACTTAAATCCAGACTCACATATATATGGCCAACTTATTTTTGACAAAGCATAAAAAGCAATTCAATGAAAGAATGACCTTATTAAAAAGGGAAGATGAAATGATTAAAAATTGGGAGTCAAAAAAATGTTAAAAAGCACCTACCTTATTAAAAATTATTAAATAACTCAAAATGGGTCAAAGATTTAAATGAATAAAATTATACTTAGGAAAAATAAAAAAAATCCTTGAGACCTAGGATTAGCAAAATATTCTTAGACTTGGCATGAAAAAAGAGCTATAAAATTAAAAACATGTTAAAACTGGACCTTATCAAAATTAAAGACCTTTGCTATGAAAAATACTGGGTTAACGAGATAAAAACATAAACTGGAGACAAGCAGCTGACGGAGAGAATGGAAAGAGGAGCCAGCAACAAGAAGAGCATATTTGCAAAATAGACAGAGGGTGCAAAAAATGTATACACATTTTAATAAAGGAAAGAAAACTATATTAAAATATCAACACTCAAGATATAACAACAAAATCTGGATATGATCATGTTGAGCATCTGTTGCAATTGCAAAAGTCCAATGTAACTTGAGTATTACCCATTTAATACAGTTTTTTCCTTTCTTAAAATTTGTTTGGCAACCTCTCTATATATTGGACAAAAGAGTATTGTCTAGATTATGTAAAGAAATGTCAAACATCCACAGTAACACAACAAATAATCCAACCAGAAAATGGTCAAAAGGCATCAAGAGACATTTCACTGAAATAGATCTACAGCTGGTACATAAGTGTCGCAACCCCTGTGGCCCTGGTCTCAATTGCCACAGGAAGGAACCAGGTGTGATACAGATTAGAAGTACAAGCTTCCAGGAGGTGGGTTAACCTTGATTGCAGGGTAGCCCTAGCAACCTCCACAGTAGCCTTATAGTGAGACAGTATAAGACAGGTTGAGGGGAGTATTAGAAAATGACGACATGCCTAAGGATGACTACGGCTTGGGCTCTTTCTACACAAGGAACATCCACAGATGAGCTGCTGGAGAGTCCAACCCCTAGCTGCAAATCATCTTATTCAGAGGTCATCTGGCTCTTGGCATTTGCCCCCTCTAGTGTATTCAAAGACATTTCTGGATAGGCAAGGGAGAAAATCTGTCATTGGTTATTTCAGCCATTCTCCTCACTGAGGAGCTTTCCTTCCTGCTAAGTAAAAGAAACAAAAGGGCATATAAGTACAACAAAATTACACCAACAGAACTACCTCGGTAGAAGGGAAACTGTTTTAGTCACACTAGGCATAGGGGAAACATGTCCCCTTTGTGCTAATTACCACCCAACTACATGCTACAGGCTGACCCATAGGGTCCATGACACTTCCATGGGAAGTATTAACCACCACCCACAGTTATGTTAGGTGGGGAAAGGGCTGTACTGAACTCAGAACCGTGTATATTCCTCTAAGGGAGCATTGTGTGCTCTCAGAAGTCGCAAGGCCTTTTGAAACTCAGAGTTAGCATTCTCAAATGCTAAAGTTTGGAAAAGCATGTCTCTGAGCTCCAGCTGGGCAACGGCCTTATCAACTGCAATTTTAAATCGGGCTAGAAAGTCGGTATAATGTTCATTCTCCAACTGCATTATCATATTGAAAGATTTAGAGATATCTCCAGGAGCCTCAACCTTTTCCAGGCCCTAAGACAACACAGCCTTGTCTGCACTATGGCTATATCATCATACTGAAGTTGATTTGGAATCCCCCATCACCGACCAGACCCTGTGAGCTGTTCTGATATTATAGGGACTCCACCCTGCTGGTTTTGGCGACTCATCAGGTCAGCCTCCTCTTTCACCAGGTTCTGAACTGTAAATACTATCTAGACTCAAGAACATTTCTGGCTATCATATTGCAGTCGTAAGGAATGAGTCCCTGCTCTTGTGCAAGTCCCTATAACAGACCTCTAGAAAACAGGGATTGCATACTATACTGTGCTACAGCTTGTGTCAAATCTTTTAGAACCACAAAAGTGATCATATGGTGATCAAATGTTGTCCCTTTGAGGGTGTTGCAGATCAGGAGGAATATCAGTGACCATAACTGGAAAAAGCCCCAAAGTGTCTTCCCACTTAAAGTCACCGGTTTACACCTTTCTAATACAGCTTTCATAACAGAACTCACAGGTGGTTCATTTACATAGGGAGGCACTGAGGGCAATATTGGGTGTTCTAAGGTGGCATTTCTGACTGTGAGACTATTTACCCAGTCGTTGATCTGAGTGGCCACAATGACCACGGAGGTAATTTCTTGCTTATTCATGTCTATATCATATACTTCCTCCCCTGAGGAAGGGCAGGAAAAACTTTCACACACTCCTGGTTCCCAGTTCTCCTTAGGTTCAGATTCCCACTGAGCCTCCCTATTCTCCTCAATTTCAAATTCCGCTTGAACAGCACCTTCCTCAGTTTCTAATTCTCATGACTCCCCAAACAGAAAGTTACCCATTGTTTTCTCTAAATGTCTTTACTTATTTACCAAAGGCCTCACTTATTCCGAGTGAGGTTCCCTTCATTCTAGATTGGCCAAATGTCCCACTTGCCTTGAGTGGACTTACCCTTTGGACTTCTTCCCACTGTCTGCCAAAGGCTTCACTTACCTCTTGAGTGTCCCTTTTCCCTTCAGTCCACATCTCCAGTGTCCTGTGGTGTCCTGCTGGATCCTACTGGACCAGATGTCACAACCCCTATGGCCCTGGTCTCCATCACCACAGGAATGAATCAGGCATGACATGGATTAGAAGTACAAGTTTGCAGATGGGTTAACCTTGATTGCAGGGTAGCTCCAGCAACCTCCACAGTATCTTTTTATTGAGATGGTACACGGCAGGTGAGGGGAGTATTAGACAATGACTGCATGGCCAAGGATTGCCACAGGCTTGGGCTATTTCTCTGCAATGAACACCTGCAGAAGAATTGCCCAAGGGTCCACCCCCCAGCTCCAAATCCTCTTGCTCAGAGGTTCTCTGGCTCTTGGCGTCCGCTACACATAAGCTCATGAAACAGTTCAGCTTCACTAGCCATTAGGAAAGCACATTAAAACCATCACCACACAGCTATCAGAATGGCTAAAATTTAAAATAGTGACAACAACAAATGCTGTTGGCAAGGATGTGGAGAAACTGGATCATTCATGTATTGCTGGTGGAATGGAAAATAGCACAGCCAATCTGTAAAAAAGTTGAGAATTTCCTATAAAGTTTTAACTACCACACTACCTAGAGACTGTACTCTTGGAGATGAATCTCAGAGAAATAAAAATTTATATTCACACCAAAAATTATTTATATAAATTCATCATTCTATTCATAATGCTACAAAACTAGAAATTTTCTACATTTTCTTCAGTGGTTGAATGATTAAATGAACTGTCTCACATTCTCATCAAGAAATTATAAATAAAAAAAAATGAACTATTGATACAATTCAACAACTTGAATAAATTCCACCTGAATTACACAGAATATAAAAAGCCAACCACAATAGTCACATCATGTATGATTCTGTATATACAGTATAACATTCATAAAATGACAAAATTATAGGAATCTAGAATAAGCTAGTGGTTGCCAGAAGTTTGTGTGTTGGTAGGACATAGTTGAAGCTATAAAAGGATACCATGAAGGATGGTACTGCTTGACAAACCTATGTATCTTGACTATGATAGTAGTCCAATGAATCTATGCTTGTAATAAAATTAAGCAGAATGAAATAAACAGAGCCATGTACACACTCACACTCACGCATCACACATGAGTAAACTGATAGAAGTCACTTTGCTTAAGCTGAGGCATCCAGATTCTCCTGCCTACAGATGGTGGATATTCTGTTTTGGGGATTTTCAGAATTAAACCAGGACTTAGATCATCAGCCTCTTGGCCTTTGAAGGAGGACTGAATTACACCACTAGTTTTCCTGGTTCTCTAGCTTACGGACAGCAGAACCATAACTGCATGATTCAATTTCTATAAAAATATCTTCTCTTATCTATTTAAACATACCATATTGGTCTTGTTTCTCTGGAGAACATTGACTAATACACATAGAATTAACCATGACAGATGGGTATCTAAGGTTAGGAACTAAATAGGAAGTCATTGGGAAATGCTTTGTAGAGTCATCAAGGAAGAAGACTGAGAGATGGGCACATGAAAAGCTTCAAGTGGACTTCTACGGATGCTGTTCCTATACAGTTTGGCACATATGTTGTCTTTTGCCTAGACAAGAGGGTAAAATCCTGATTTAGAAAGTAGCAGAATATTCTAGAGAAAAAATATTTTATTTTATGTGAATAATTTTAAAAGTGCATTCTCTAGGAAGCCTTTGGCAAATACTTTAAGTACCTGGAAAATAATATTTTCTTTAGATTATGTACTTTTTTTTAGCCCTAAATTTATAGCGTAATTTTATTATTAGTTTGTAGGCAATGCAAAAATGATTGATACTAGCCTTCAGAAGCCTTTAGAGTAAAGTTCATATAACATCTTATATCTAAGAACTACTATGTCTGCTATAAATATTTTATGTGATATTCAATTTCCTTCAAAAGTGACTTGTAGGGAGGTAAAGGCCAAAGTTTTTATAGCCCCAAATTACAAGGCAAAACACTCTCACCTAACATATATTATGTTTAAGATTTCTGATCATAAATAAGATCACCATATAATATATTGTCTAAAATGAGACACTTTATTTAAGAGCCAAATGCTGAACTAGATGGAATGCCAGACAACAGGTGTAAATTAGGACCATTCTGTGAAAATTGGAATGCATACTTACCAGAAATATTGGATACATTAGAAAACATTAGAACCTCAAAAAGTGACATTTAAAAATGAAAAAAAAAATTATTTATCAAGCTACTAATTTTTATTCAATGACATGTTGCAATTTAAAATAGGATATGTGGCAAGTAAATTGCATAGTTGCTTATACCAATTCAAAGTTATGTATCAACTTTCCTATAAAAATGAATGCTACTCTAAATTCATATGTGCAACTTAATCCTTAATGTGGTATCTGGAGTTGGGCCTGTAGGAATGATTATTCATGAGGCCCAGGGTAACTGAAGAAGAATACAGTACATTAATTTTTTTTTTGACAAACCTAATACCTGGATTGATCTCCTTACATTAAGCATTGAGTAACCAACGAAATGATGAAACAAAAATAATTTAAAAGACACAGTGACAATGATCAAGTTTTTGCCAGGAAAAATTTGCCCTAAGAGAAAAAAATATTTTTGAAAATATTGACTTCAGATATTCAAAGGATATATGTGAAAAATCCATTTCATTTTCTTCAGATAGCATAAAATAGACTCTTTGAGACAGACATAAAGGAATTTGAAAAAACTCCTTTATCAATAAGTTGATGTAGAAATAGAGGAATGAGCTGCAAATAAAAAAGATAATACCACAATTAAAATATATAATGAAAGTTATGTCAAACAACAGCAAAACCACAGAAATGGTACCTTGCAATGTTGAATTCTTAGCATTATACCTAGACTTAACAAACACCAGATGTACTCTTACTAATACTTATATTGCTTCCCATTGTTTCATCTCTTGAGTCTCATCTATAAAATACTTATCAACCTTTTAAGAAAGTTAATTTAATTACTTGAATAGGTAATTTAGCTGATAGCTTGCTAGGCATATAGCAAGTACTCAATAAATTGTAGCTTTCTTGTTATTAACCAATAAGAATTATAAAAAATCTGTGCAATAGTGGAAAATCCACTTATGAATAGTAATTGTGGTTTCTGTAGATGGATTTAGAAACAGCATTCAGTGATATAGCAGAGTAGTATTCTAAGGTTAAAAAATCTGCATCTGAAATTTAAAAGGCCTCACTATATATCACAGAAACATATTCAAAATGGACAAACTCATGCTTAGATTTGTACATTTATTTTTATATCAAGATTAAAATGCTTTCAAATATCCTAACAAAATAAAACTACATAGTTTTAACTAATTAACTGATTAATTAATTGAAATTAGCTTTTATTTTATTATTTTTAATTAACAAAAAATTATACATGTATATGATATAAAATGTGATATATATACATATATATGCCTGATGGAATGATTAAATTGAAATAATTAACATATTTTTTATAGCTGCAGTCTCCAACCTCTGCTTCATGGGTTGGCCAATGGCCTGTTAGATGCTGGGCTGGCCACACAGCAGAAGGTGAGTCACAGATCATGTGAGTGAAGCTTCATATGTCATTTAAAGCTACTCTACATCCCTCACATCACTGCCTGAACTCTGCCTCCTGTCCCATCAGCAGGGGCACTAGATTCTTGCAGGAGTACAAACCCTATTGTAAAGAGAGCATGTCAAGGATCTAGGTTGTGCTCCTTATAACGGTCTAATTACCCCCACCCTGGTCTGTGAAAAAATTCTTTTTCATGAAATTGATCCATGAAGCCAGAAAATTTGGGGACTGCTGCTTGCAGCACATACCACATATTATTTTGTAATGAATATATGGTTTCAATTTAGATTCAGTTGTAATTAGATTAGCTAAATTAATATGATTCCAAATGTCAAAAGACAATGAGGTGATGCTTTTTAGACCTTAAGATTCTAACTGAAATGAAGGTTGTGACTCTCCAGATTATATATAACTGAATTGTAAAAGTAGAGCAATTTATTCTGAGAGATTCGGTCATTTAGGAAATATAACATTTAGCCACGTTCTTAAAAAATTACTTAAATTTAATGCTTCTATAAACAAGAAAAGAATCAGAGTATTAGACATTTTACAAAACCTAGACAGCTATAATAGGTAGAATGAGCTAGATGTAATGGTAGCTGTAAGAGGGTCCCCAAAGTAGGTGTTTAGTTTTCTAATTACGGGTACAGAGAAACATGGAAACTCATGCTTCATTACCTCCACTTTCATATCAAAGGTCCAATCTAGCATATGGAATTCAAACAGATTTAGTCTCCAGGCAAAAGATTCTACAGCAAATAAGTTAAAAGATCCAAGGGTAAGACATAAGGAAGACTAGCAACCTGAAGAGCGTGTACATTGTATAAAACAGCAGCTGAATTTTAAATGCTCTCACATTTTTCAGAAGAGATTATGCGTACAATTTCTAAATCTTCTAATATTGTAAGAGAAGCCGAAAATTCATATTTTACATAAAATTTGATTTGCAAACATAGAGCTTATTTTGTCATTTTTAAAAATAAAACTAAGTGTGATCTTTTGTTGGATATGTGATTTGCAAATATTTTTCCCCAGTATTAGCTTTAAACAAAATTTTATACCAATACATTTAGTGGTTATTTTTTATTTGTTTGTTTGTTTGTTTTATTGCAGTTTTGGCTGGAGCTGGGTTTGAACCCGCCACCTCCAGCATATGGGGCCGGAGCCCTACTCCTTTGAGCCACAGGCATTGCCCAGTTTAGTGTTTTATTATTAATTTTTATGGGAAAGTAATTTGAGTACAAATAACAATCAGTATATATTCCAAGATGGTTTTTAATATTGTATTTGCCTTACATGGCAAGTCTTTTCATCAGTCTCCTGTGTATATATTAGAAGTACTGGGCAATAGGATTTGTACATTTTAAACCATTCATTTTAATTAATTATCAAGCAATTGGCTATTTTTTTTTTGTGGTAAAAACACTTAACATGAGATCTACCTTCTTGATTTTTAAGTGCAGAGTATAAGTTAACTACAGGCACAATATTATGTAGCAGATTTTTAGAATTTATACATCTTGCATATGAAACTTTATACCAGTCAAATAGCAGCTTCCCAAATACCCATCCTCCAGTATCTATGAACTGCCCTTCTACTACCTGTTTCTATGATATCTCTAAAACAGCTTAACTCTGCCCCTGGCTGAGGCTCGCTGTGGAGTTGCCATAACTCCCTAGCAGAGGTCTTTCTACCCAGACATGTTGAGCTCCTCTGGGTTTGCTAACCAGTTTGCAACTGAAATGTTGACCTGGGAGCAAGAAGACCTGGAGCAGAGTCCTAGGCCATTGTCTGGTGAGACTTCAGCAGGTGCTAGAGAGATGTGCCCTGAAGTTGGGAGGGCCAACACCATCATCTAAAGTGGAATTAATCATTTGTAAATGTTACTAATCCAGCCTCACTTGATGAAATGGCCAAAGAAGCAGTAGTTGTTCTCGATTGTGTAGGGCCATAGTGATGTTATGGAAGATCTGTAGTAAAAGCATGTGTTGGAAATGGAACCAGTTGTACTGACGTCTGGGGAGAACCTCAGTTTCTGAAATGAACGTACTGGAAGCATCATGAAAAAGCTACGGAAAAGGGAACTTAAATAATTGGAAGTAGTGTTTTGAACTGTATCCTAACAGATCTGGCAGTAATATAAGGTGTCCATAAAGCTCATGTATAATTTAAACTAGTTGGCTATTAAAATAAATGATACTCTAGCTGCTGTGAAAAGTTCCCTGACTATACACATTTAGAACATGAAGCATTGTTCATTCATGATGGGACCTGAATGTTAGCAATTTGTACCTTTGAAGATCAGAGTAATTTGAGAAAACTACAACGTGCATCAAATCAGAAAAATGTTTCACTCATTGGTCCAGAATTCAAAAGACAGTGGCCAATATCTTATTGTGAGAATTTATCAGATATTCCATTTCTTTCCTAAAATTTGATGTGTGTATTATGAAGCACACTAATTGTCATTTGCATGATCAGCATTTCAATATGCTGCTGATACAATAGTGGGTGTCATCTACTATTATCAAGCTGATGTTTGTAGTAATTTTCTTTTTATTCTTTATGAAATTTAGCATAGAAAGAAAATTTCTCAAAATTCCCAGTGATAGGACCTTGCTAGTAAACTATTTAACTGACAAAAATAAACTATCTAGGCTCAGCGCCTATAGCTCAACCGGCTAAGGCGCCAGCCATGTACACCTAAGGTGGCGGGTTCAAATCCCCAGCCCAGACCTGCCAAACAACAATGACGGCTGCAACCAAAAAATAGCCGGGCGTTGTGGCGGGTGCCTGTGGTCCCAGCTACTTGGGAGGCAGAGGCAAGAGACTCGCTTGAGCCCAGGAGTTGGAGGTTGCTGTGAGCTGTAATGCCAC
>CAUYTI010013063.1:0-27570 GCA_963575145.1 Galago senegalensis
CGCCTGTGGTCCCAGCTACTTGGGAGGCGGAGGCAAGAGACTCGCTTGAGCCCAGGAGTTGGAGGTTGCTTTGAGCTGTAATGCCACGGCACTCTACCCAGGGGGACAGCTTGAGGCTCTGTCTCAAAAAAAAAAAAAAAAGAAAAAGAAAGCTTGATGAATGGCTGGCGCACTGATTGAATGAGTGACAGAGGACTTCAGGAGTGTCTGCGATGCAGGGACCGGACCTCTAGCGGTCGTACTGACGCCCCTCACCAGCTGTCGGTCGGCCACCGTTCGGTCAGGCACGAGGCTGTACACCTGGCTCCTCAGCACGATGGGCGGCAGCGAATCCTCGAAGAGGCCTCGCGGGAACAGCTGCACTAGCTCCGAGACTGCCGCACGCACAGACACTGGGCAGAGACCGGGTCACTGAGAAGAGGAAACTGGGGCAGGGTAGGGGCATCTGGGGGCGCCATTCTCCCAAAGAGTACCCGAGAAGAGGGGCCTCCCAGCTGAGGTCTTTAGTCCCGCCCCATGGTTGCCATGGTTACCTGACTCGCTCCGCAGAGTATCCGATTCTACCAGTCCTTGCTCCCGCTGCCTCTTCAGCCCAAAGGTCTCCGGGACCAGGCGATGCCTCTTCCGGCTCATACCCCGAGATTTTATGGTACCGCGAAAAGGGTAGGGGTAAGGGACGAAAACGTGAAAATAGGGCCTTCCGGCGCAGGGAAGTGACGTATGGCCCCCGCCACCCGGGTGTCCCTCCTCGTAGACCGGATGATCCAGAGTAAGTACCACGACGCGATGTTGAAACCAGCATCAACTAATTATCTCGCAGGCCCTTGCCGAGAGGGGCGGTGCCAATGCAGATTCCAGCACCCCTTCAGCCTGGTCTGGGCCCCACGCCTGCCGCTGATTGGCTCCCTCCAAGGGCTCTCACGTCCGGGCCGCGTGGGCGGTGCGCAGGGGCGCGGGTAGCCAAGTTGGGATTGACTCTGTGGTATAAAGCTAACCCACCATCACCACCCTTGCCCCTGAGGTGTCTTCTCGCCACCGTCGCTGAATGATTGCATCATCTAAAGCAGAAGAACCACCTTTACATCCCTCTTGGGCTCTGACGTGCGTGCCATGAGATCATAGCCTTGCGGAGGTGAAAAGTCGAAGGTGGGGGGGTTTGAGGTAACCAGATCTTTTATCGGAGCCCTATCTTCCTTGCTAAACTCGCAGCGTTTGCAGGACTTTGGGGTGGGAGGAGGTATAGGGCAAGGAAGAGGCAGAGTGAGTGCTTGGCGCTGGTTGTGTGTGAGGGACTGGGCGTCTGCGTGTTTCAAGGATCAGGAGGCTTGTTTAGTTCTTAGAGTCACCCTTCTCCTCCCATCTCTGTAAAATAGAAACTTTCCCCCTCCTCTCAGGACCTCATGGAGCCCAGAGGGAACAAAAGAGGAGCTGGAAAGATAGAGGTAACTGGACCTCGGAACAAACTACCCTGTCCAGTACACTCACTGCCCACAGACCCTGCCCTCTACTCTGGGCCCTTTCCTTTCTACCGGCGCCCTTCACAACTGGGCTGCTTCTCCCTGGATGCACAACGCCAGTACCATGGAGATGCCCGAGCTCTTCGCTACTATAGCCCACCCCCCACCAACGGTCCAGGCCCCGACTTTGACCTCAGAGACGGATACCCTGATCGATACCAGCCCCGAGAGGAGGAGGTCCAAGAAGGGCTGGATCACCTGCTACGCTGGCTCCTGGAACACCGAGGCCAGCTGGAGGGGTGAGCGAAGCATTAGCACACAGTAGTTCTGGAGACCTGCACTACTTTGAAAATTAAGAGCCAAAGCTGGGGTGAGAATCAGTCTTTGGAATGAACCTAGGCTGTTCTTTGGGGGAGCATCTGATCAATGCGTGTATCAGATCTTTAGCCTCTAATTCCTCCCCCTCAGGGGTCCAGGTTGGCTGGCAGGAGCCATAGTGACGTGGCGGGGGCACCTAACAAAATTACTGACAACACCATATGAGCGGCAGGAGGGCTGGCAGCTGGCAGCCTCCCGATTCCAGGGAACACTGTATTTGAGTGAGGTGGAGACACCAGCTGCTCGGGCTCAGAGGCTTGCACGTCCACCCCTCCTCCGGGAGCTTATGTACATGGGATACAAGTTTGAGCAGTACATGTGCGCAGGTGAGAGTTGCCCCCACTTGGTAGCCCCCTGCCCCTCCCAGGATTGAGAGCCTCATCCCTGCTATGATATTTCTTTCCCTGTGCAGACAAACCCGGAGGTTCTCCAGACCCCTCTGGGGTGGTTAACACCAACGTGGCCTTCTGCTCTGTACTGCGTGGCCGCCTGGGAAGCCATCCTCTGCTCTTCTCAGGAGAGGTAGACTGCACAGACCCCCAGGCCCCATCCACACAGCCCCCCAACTGCTATGTGGAGCTCAAGACCTCCAAGGAGATGCACAGCCCTGGCCAATGGAGGAGCTTTTACAGGTTCAGGATAAGGATGGGCATGGCAAAAGCCTAGAATCAAAGGCTAGGAAGGGAACTTGGAGAGGAAGGGTCTCACTGACCCCTTGCTTTTCCTGACAGACACAAGCTTCTGAAATGGTGGGCTCAGTCATTCCTCCCAGGGGTCCCGACTGTTGTTGCTGGCTTCCGTAACCCAGAGGGTTTTGTCTGTTCTCTCAAGACCTTTCCTACCATGGAGATGTTTGAACATGTCAGGGTAAGGCAGTGATGTCAAAGCTCCCACCTGTATCTCTCACACACCAAGACCGTGTGTCCAGCATCCAGGGCTATAGTCTTTCCCTTCTCCCACCCCTACCCTCATTGTCAGTCTTCTGCCTCCTCCTCTGCCCACTCCAGAATGACCGTGATGGCTGGAATCCCTCTGTATGCATGAACTTCTGTGCTGCCTTCCTTAGCTTTGCCCAGAGCACAGTTGTCCAGGATGACCCCAGGTGAGACATTCAGCTCTGTCCCTCCTCTCTGGATCCCAGGAGTTCAGCCAGTGTTCCTCAACCCGTGCCTCAATCTGCCCCCATCCAGGCTCGTCCACCTCTTCTCCTGGGAACCAGGTGGCCCAGTCACTGTGTCTGTACATCGAGATTCACCCTATGCCTTTCTGCCCATGTGGTATATAGAAGCCATGACCCAGGACCTCCCATCACCCCCTAAGACTCCCTCTCCCAAGTACTGATGCTATAGGCGGGCTGGTCTAGTCTCTGTGTGTACAGATAATAAAGATATTTGTAAGTGGTTCTCTTGCTTTGTCTTCTTAGCTGAGTTATTTCCATCTAATACCTCAAGCACACATAGTGGTTTACTATGTGTTTTACTATCACATTTTTACACAGAGGTCATTCACTGGGTATAGAGGCTGGCTGCAAAGACGATGTCCCGTCGCAGCAGGGTAGCCGCTGTCTCCATCTTGGCACCCAGCACAGGCTCTCCTACCAGGCGGGCTGCCCCCCTCAGTGAGCGGCACATCTCAGCCAGGCGCTGAATGCAGCGGACCACCAGGCCCTCAGGGGTTCCTGAGAGCCCTGCCAACTCAGAGAAGGGCTGTGGGGACAGCAGGGTAAGGACTGGACGTGCTCTAGCTGGGCAGCTTACCCCAAGCCCCCAGCTGTCTGTAAAACCCCAAACCCTAGGTACTCACCATGCCCCGGGCCCACTCGTACACAACCTCAACCAGCCCAAAATTCAGCTCCCCAACAAATTCCTCCACTGTCTGATTCAGGCCACAGGCCACCTGGACCTCACCAATCCGCTTGGCCACAGCCCGGACACGTTCTACTCCCTACAGAGGAGAAATAAATGAATAGCCTTCCTGCTTTAAGACAGGAGGCCAAGATCAAGGAAGAGGTCATTCCCACCCTTAGGACGCTTACAGTGCTGGAGGGGGCCACATGGAGAATACCTAGGGAAGGGGGTTGGGAACGAACAGCCCAGGCAGGAAGAGAAGGGTGGTGTCTTCTACCTGTTTGAGGGTGCTTGGGAGCTGATCCCCAGGATCCCCAGGGCTCTGACAGACCAGCCCAGAGAGCAGGGCAGCGATTTCCTCAGGCCGTAGGGCACTCAGTGCATTATCAAACATGAGCTCAGTGAGGAGCAGCTCATGGCTGCTCATAGCACAAGCCACTCGCCCTGCCAGTTTCACGGTGCCTGCCTCATCCACATAACCTAGGGTTCTGAGCACCTGCAAGAAAAAGGGTGGGTGTTGGGAGGCTTGTGTCTTCTACTTTAGCTCCCCTCCCGCCCCCCACTCTTGTCCCTCCCACCTCTACTCGCTGGTGGTACTCAGGGAGCAGCAGCAGGGACTGATCAGACAGTAGGAAGCGCAGCCGTTCCATCTCCTTCTGTATCTGGATTCGCTCGTGCAGCCTCAGGTACTGCAGAGAGCCATGAGTCAGCCTTTTCCTTGCCCCTCAGCAGGGGTGCACTGGGTACAGGGGCTGAGATAGGGTGGCCAGTCTACAGGGACCAGAGAGGAAAAGCTGTTCCTCCCAGCTTGTGAGCTGGCATCCAGAGCCCTACCTGGGCAGGAAAACGGGGGCTGTGTACACACTGAGCACCCCGGATCAGCTCCTCCAGTTTCCGGGCCCGGAGCCCACCTTCTACCACTGACACATCCTTGAGCTGCAGGTCATTGACAGGGTCAAGGGTGGGCGGTCCTGCCGGGTAGGCCTGAGCCAGGCGCAGCAGTTCTTGGACAGCAGTGGTCACAGCTGCAAGGGGAGGATCCTTCCTGAAGAGGCAACAGGTCTTCATCTCTGGAGTAAGCAGCTTTCTCCCGCAGTTCTCCCCTCAGGTTGGGGGAGATTCCCCCAAATGTCCTCCCACTATACAGTCTCCTTCAGGCCAACCCACTCCCTCTACATGCTATATCCCCACCCTCTACTCTATATTATATGACCCTCCCAAGGAAAAGGGCCACCCCAGCATCTCTAACTTGAATTTTGGTTGCTGCCTCTTGCTGAAGTCCTCCAAGATCTTCTCCCCATTCACCCGAAGCACCTTGGTAGTGATGGCAGCCACATCTCCTGGCTGGAGCTTGGTCACAGTATGGTCACAGGGTCCTGTGAAAAGGGGAGAGTAGGTCACACCTTGCCACACTGCCACCAGAAACCTGGACATCTGCCTCATTCTCACCTTCAGGCAGGAACAACTTAAATCCCACAAGGTCATCTGGATGGGGCACATCTGGAATGGCTGGCCCTCTGTCCTGTGGGTCCTGAGACATGGGCTTATCACATAAGACCAGGGTTGTGAATACTCTACTGGTGGAGTTTGAGGAGACCTGGGGGTAAGGGAAGCCAAGATAGGGGGATGTGAGGAGAAGACATCAAAGATAGAGACCAGATCCCTATCCTCGGGCCAGGATGAGGAAGACCTCACAGAGCTTAAGTCAAGCAATCAGAGCAGACTTATTGAGGGGAGAAGGAAGGAGGTGAGCATGAAGTGGTAGTGATGGGAAGGGGTGAAAGGGGGACAAGAGGGAAAACTGGGAGCCCTATGGTGACTGCAACCTGCCCCCAGCCAAATGGGGAAGACAGAGGGATCCCTCCCACCTTTAGCGTCCAAATTCCCTCACCTGTAGGATCACACCCAAAGCGTTGTGATGCTCCTGATTCTTCACCACCACCACCCGTCCGGCTGAGAGAGATTTCAGCCCATTCACAGATTCTATGATGCGTTGCTGGAGAGCAGGGACATGCACAAAGGGGATACAGGAGGAGGCGTCACAGGGGCAGACACCCAGGCTAAGTTCAGGGGCACCCAGAATGACACATGCTCTTCCTCCCTTGCCCCATCATCTCTCCAACATCGCACTTGCTCACCTGGATCATGTGCCGGGTCGCTGTCAATTCCTCCCCCCAGCTGTAATACTCAGGCAGGTCAACTAATTGGCCAGTCGTGTCAGGCTCTTCCAAGGCCCCCAGCCTCTTGGTCAGTTCAGCCAGAGCCTGTTCATGGGCCTGAGCAGAAGTAGAGGGAAGGCTGTGAAAGAGGAATCTCCAGGCCCCATCTGCCACATTCCCCTCCTTCACCACACTGGCTTCCAAATGCTAACCTCTTCCCAGCCTGGCTTCGTGTGCCATCTTGTTTGATATACTGGCCACCACCAACCTCCTCACCTTGCTATCTTTGCGGGATGGAAACTCAGAGAAGCTTCTCTTCATCATGTCCTCCACCCTGAGGGCATCCACTCGTAGCAGGTTGAGGATCATAGTGTATGTGAGACGGAACTGGGACTGCAGCTGGGATGGCTTCCCCTGGAGCCAGGTCAGAGAAACCAGTATGATCAGGGTAAGACATATGGCTCCCCAGCCAGTCCCCTTGGGACTGGATCTACCCTCAGCAGATCTAGTCTTGGCTCTAGCTCTGCAACCGTGGTGGCGTCAACAAACTTGCTCACCTCCTCTGTAACACAAGGAAGGCAAATCAAAATAAATAGACTCTCAAAGGTCCCATCTAACGCTGTATTCACAGGGATTGGGGGGGACTAGGAGATGGATTCCAATCTCATCCTTGGATTTGCTCACTCCTACATTGATTTTTCTCAAGAAAAATTAAAAAGTCAGAGGAGAGGAGAGAAGAAGAGGGCCGGAAGAGAGAATCTGGCAGGTCCCAGAGGTGGGGCCCTGCCCAGCTGGCCTCATGCTATCCCCTCACCATCATCATGCGGTGTAGGTCCGCCATCTCAGGTACTCGGCCCTTGCAGAGCAAGATGACGGTCCCTGTGGGGTCCAGACCCCTCCGACCTGCTCGGCCTGCCATCTGCACATACTCCCCAGGGAGCAGGTCCCGGAAAGTCGAGCCATCATGCTTACGCATGGAGTCAAACACCACCGTACGGGCAGGCATGTTTACACCCATAGCAAAGGTCTCCGTGGCAAACAAAACCTGGGGCAGAGTAAGAGAGAGATCAGCAAAGGACCACATACACACCCCTGGCCTTGGCCAAGCCACCTCACTTTGTAGCCAAGGCTAAGTAGGCACAAGGCACAGCCCCAAGTTAGTACTTGGATCTTGTTTAACTCTCCAGACAAATCTACAAGGTAAGGATTATCATTTTCCTCATTTGACTTAGATAGCTACCTATTTCTTTCTTTTTATGCCCACATCCTACTCTCAGCACCCCCTAGCAATCCAATGTATTTAATGAATACGTTCTTGCAAAACATGTCTTGTTTTGTGTGTCTATAATTTATAACTCACATAAAAAATCATTATACATCTGATTGTTTTCTTCTTCTCCGCCATTTAGTATTTCAATATCCATCCATGTTCCTGTGGTTATATCCAACCCATTACATTTAACTGCCACAGGACACACTATGGGGTGTTTCCCCTACCCTCTCACCCAGCAAAGGGTACCCTGATACCACCAACACCCTGCCACCCTACCACCATAAACAAGACTATAGCGAACAAAGGAAGAGTGTACAAGGCCAGGTGTGATAGCTCACACCTGTAATCCTAGCACTTTGGGAGGCTGAGGCAGGTGGACTGCTTGAGCTCAGGGGTTCAAGACTAGCCTGAGTAAGAACAAGAGCAAGAGTTCATCTCTACTAAAATTAGAAAAATTAGCTGGGCATTGTGGCAGGCACCTATAGGCCCAGCTACTCAGAAGGCTGAGGCAAAAGAACTGCTCAAGCCCAAGAGTTTGAGGTTGCTGTTTTAATGTTAATTTCTATTCATGCAGCCTGACACAAGCTTCCTACTACCACAGTTGACATTGCCATCCCTGTAATACTCCTTAGTGCTATGATGCCACAGCACTCTACCCAGGCTGACAAAGTGAGACTGTGTCTCAAAAAAAAGAAAAGAAAAATCCCACAAAAGGAAGAGTATATATGTTCTTTCACAGACCAGGGTGGGAATTTCTTTGTGGTATACATGTATACTCAGGAATTGAATTTAGGATCAAAGATTATATTCTATTTGTTCTGCCTAAATAGCACCACTCCAAACTGGCTATCCCTGCCCAGGGATCCTTAGAATCCTCCAGTCTCCTATATCTCTGGCAACATCTGGCCATAGCCAGCTTCCTACCTTTCACTAGTCTAAAGCTGTAAAGTCATATCTCAAGAGTAATTTGCACTTCTCTGATTACTAATAACTTTTCATATGCTTGCTTTTTAGGTTTCTCTTCTGAGAACATTTTCTTTTCTTATACAACTGCATTTTGGGACAAGAAACTTAGAAGTTCAGGAGGGTTAAATAATTTCTCCAGGGGTGGCGCCTGTGGCTCAAGGAGTAGGGTGTCAGCCCCATATACCAGACGTGCCAGGTTCAAAGCCAGACCCCAGCCAAAAACTGCAAATAATAATAATAATTTCTCCAAGTCAAACCTCAAACAAATGGTGAAGTTGGGATTGAAACCCAAGCCGTCTGGATCCAGAGCCCAACTCCTTAACCATCACACTATCCTGTCTGAACTTTTGCCCTTCTGCCCTCTGGGCAGCCTCTAAAGAGGCAACGAGTACCCTGAGAAGTCCCTCTTCCACCACCATGAGCACCTTGACCAGGCCACGGCTGAAGAGCATCTCCACGATCTCCTTGAGGATGGGCAGGATGCCACTGTGGTGCACACCCAGGCCGCGGTGCAGGAGCTCTGACATGTGCAGGACCTGTGGGGAAGACCCACAGTCAAGAACAGGGTCTCAGTATACCCTACCTCCACTAGCCTCCCCAAGTACACCATGTATACACACACACACATACACAGGCACACCTGGGGCAGCTGGCGGTCAGAACCTCGGAGACGTGCAAGGCAGCGCTGCAGGAAGAGGTGAATCTCACTCTTCTCTGAACTTGTAGTGAGATCAAGGGAGGTGAGGCCTGAGGCCTGCTCATCACAGCGGCCCCGTGAGAAGGTGAATACCACCACAGGCAGCTGGGCTCGTACGCGGAGTGAGGCTAAGAGGGACAGGTATACTCCTCGGTCCTAGGGGAGAAGAGGAGGGGACAAAGGGTGAGTCCCTGAACCAGTGGGAGATAAAGTAGTGTCAAGTGCGGCAGCGCTCGAAGCACAAGTTCAAATCCCCAGGGGACAAGGAAGGAAAGATGAGGGAGAAACAGCTGTTAGCAGGTACAAAACCCTTCTAGCTCTCACCTGTGCAGGTCCCCCCTGGTGCATGGGCTGCTTGGCCCCAAAGGTCTGGGCATGTTTGCTCATTCTCTCCTTCTTGGCCTCCACAGCTGCATAGTACCTGGGACACACAAAGAGTGGCTGTCAAACCCAACTGGCAGCTCAGCTCTGGCCCCCTCCCCTATCTCTGGGCTCACCCCTTTGTATGGAAGGCTCCTCGGGAGTCCAGCAGCAGGAAGAGCTCCCCCTGGGTCTTGGGGCTATTCCCCGTGAAGAGATAGTGCTCCAGAGGGACAGGGCGGGCAACAGTGCTGATCACATAGATCTGGCGACGTTTCAGTCGCCTGAAGGGAGACAGGGGCAACAGGTCAGGGGTGGGCGTGTGAGAAGGAACCCACATGCCCACCCTCTCTGACTTCACTCAGTCTTTTCTGAGTCCCAGAATGGAAGACTAACCCCACCGTCCTGGCCCAACATGCAAGTAATCTGACCCCAAATAGGATCCTGTCGCAGCTCAAATGTTCCCCAGCCACACCCCTTTCCCCCTGCCACTGCTAAGGCCTTTCCCCTATCCTTGCTGTGGCAGTCTTACTCCCCCATCCCAACCAAAGAATACTACAGGCCCCTTCACCCAAGCACTCCAGGACACATGTCTCACCCAATCCAGTCAGCAAACTCAAGGGCATTGGGGACAGTAGCACTCAGAAGGATGATGGAGACATGATCAGGGAGCATGATGAGCACCTCCTCCCACACGACCCCACGCTGGGCACACAGAAAGAAAAGTGGTTACAAGGAGCACAGAGGGCACTGCCCCTCTGCCTCTAGAGAAGTGGCACAGAGTTCCATGTAGGGGCAAAGAGGGCAGGTCCTCAGGGTATGTGAAATAGGAGAGCTGCACAACTGGTTCTACAGGAGATCCTTGGGGTTCCCATACTCCTTACCTCAGCATCATTGATATAATGAACCTCATCAAAGATGACCCACTCCAGGTCTCGGATGACATCTGAGCCACTGTACAGCATGGAGCTGGGAGAAGAGGCCAAGGGCTAACTCCCCAGTGGCTCCTGTCTCCCCCACCTCCACCGCCAGCATGCTCTGGAGCAGCCTCATCTTCCCAACCAAAAGTTCATCCATCCCGAGTACCCATCTCTCACCGAAGGATCTCTGTGGTCATGATGAGGCAGGAAGCTTCCGGATGCAGCTGCACATCCCCAGTGAGCAGCCCCACATCACCGAATGTGTTCCGGAAATCCCGGAACTTCTGGTTGCTCAGGGCCTTGATGGGTGAAGTGTATATGGTGCTGGGGAGAGGGCATGAAGTTAGCCAGGCCCTCAATGCAGACTCATGGTCAGTGTCTCCTCTCCCACATGTTGCCCTCCCAAAACCATGTCCTAGAAGCACAGGTGGTCCCCTTCCTCACCCAAATTGCCCTCATATTCTCCTTCATGATATAGCCCTGGAAATATGCTGTCCCCCCACCCCTTCCTAAACTAACCCAGGTCATTCTTCTAACCTCTCTCACCACCATGCCTTCTCATTTCTTTCTAGCCCCTACCTCAGTCTCTCCCCTGAACCCTCTCACCTAAAAGATGGGGTAGAGAGGTAGGAGAAGAGATACAAGAGATGAAACTCAGAAAGGAGGCAGGAGAAATAGGGCTGGTAGTGAAGAGGGAAGTTGGGGAGGCAACTGGTACCGTGTCATGTGTTTCTGGGCCAGGGCAATGGCGTATTCAGCCACAACTGTCTTCCCTGCGGATGTGTGAGCTGCGACAAAGACAGAGTTGTGCCGCTCTAAATGTAGGATGGCCTGTTTCTGAAACACATCTGGCTCGAATGGCCACTATGGGAGAGAGAAATAGATGGGGGCTGAATAAAGGAAAGGGGCTCCCTGCCTCTTGCTCATGGGGCATACAGGGCCAAGGGGAAGAGACAAGAATAAGGCAAGGCAAAGACTGAGGACTAAGACTGACCTGGAACACATATCACCTCTGGTCGAGAGAGAAGGGAAAGGGTGGGCTGGGAAGCTGGGCCAGGGGCTGACCCAGCAAAAGGTGCTAGAATGAGCAAGGACTAGCTACAGTACCTGGAAAGCTGGCTGGGGAATAAGGCGGTAGAAATCACCCACAGGGGAAGTGACATCTACAGGAATGGCCCACTGCTCCTGAGGTGGAAGTTTTGGGGGCTCTGGGGCAGATATAGCTGTGGATGGTTCCTGAAAAAGCCAGGTAGCCAGGTATAGGGGTGGCAATGAGACAGCCAGACAGGTCTTAATTACCACTTCTCCCAAAAGATACCCCTTTCTTCCCCTCTGAACCAATTAGCCAACCCACCCTAGCTATGGCAAGACCCCTTCTTTCTTGCCTCCACTGTCAGAACCACTGACCTTCAACACTAGGTCCTCCAAGCTGCCTGCTCGGACCAGGGGAGCACTGCAGGAAGAGGCTGAAATGGTGTCCCCTCTAGGTTCTGCTGGCTGTCCCAGTGCCTCACTCTCATCCTCATCACCCCCACCCAAATCTAGAGGCTCTAGCAGACGGCTGAGGCTGAGCAACCCAGGAGCTGGAGATGGGTGATCTGAGGAGCAAGGCAAAAAGGGTGACCTTGTCAGGTCCTTCTTTGATCTGTAAAAGGGTACTACTTCTCCTACACTCCCACCATGAAACTAACACTAACCTTTGGGTGCAAAGTCTACTCCCTTCTTGAAACCAGGTGGAACAGTAAGAAGATCTAGAGGACAGGGAGAGATAGAACCAGGACCACTGCACACTGGTTCTGGTGCAAGTGTTACACTACAATGAACCTAAAGGATACCATTCACAGCACAGACACTGTAGATCGGGATATTTACTGTGACACTTGTCCAATAGGTGACAGTAAATGTTGTTATGGAAAGGACACCTTTTTCTAATTTGCCCAAAGGCATGGAAGGGCTCAGACTCAGAGCCCCACCTCACCTTTCTCAAAGTCTATCTCCTCCTCAGCCTCCTCCTGAGTGCTCAGATCTGTTATGGTGGGTTCATCCATCCCACCTGATGAGAGAGTGGAAAGACAAGGATTCACAGGATGATGATAATACAAGATGAGTGGGGAACCATTCCCTGGAGACTAAGGGCTCCCTCTCCTACCATCCCATCTCACCTGGCCAGAAGGGGTACTGTGTTGGATTTCCCCATAAGGACTGGGAGACGGGCCCTGGAGGCCGGCTAAGAGACAAGGAGGTTGTAGCTGACAGGTTTGTGTTCTCCAGCAAGACCTGAGGCAAGAGATCAGAGCTCCTGCTTGCCTCTAACCTCCTTATCTTCTCTCAGGCTGTTTCCTATAGCCTCTGACCTCTTACCTCCTTATAGCCCAGTATCTGGCCTGTAGTTGGGTGCCTTTGGGCCTGTAGGTCGGATGGGACGGGGGCCCCCACAGCAACCAGAAGAGACCAGGGATCTGTCTTCCTCTGCCATTTTCTGGAGAGGAAAAAAAAGTAACTTTATCCCTCTGTCCCAGCTTCCTTCAAGAACCCATCTCCCCAGTCCAGGCCCCTCCAGCCAGACTCCTCACCGAGCTGAGTGCTCCACACCATGCAGAGGGAGCCAGGCTGGGGATGATAGAAACAACTGCTCTGCTTCTTGCTGCAGATCTGGAGCACAGGGAGGGAGGCCATGGGGAAGCTGAAATAGAACAAGATGAGAGGCATTAGGTAAGGAACGAGGGCAAAATGCAGACAAAAGAGGTGATAGGATTTCTGTTTATTTGGGGGTTTTTTAGAGACAGAGTCTCACTCTGTCACCCAGGCTGGAGGATAATGGCATGCTCATAGCTCACTGCAGCCTCAGACTCCTAGGCTTAAGCAATCCTGCCAACTCAGCCTCCCAAAAAGTGAAGGACTATATGCAGGCGCCACCAGAACCAGTTTTTTTTGCAGTTTTTTGGCCGGGGCTGGGTTTGAACCCATCACCTCTAGCATATGGGGCCGGCACCTTACTCCTTTGAGCCACAGGCGCCGCCCGCTAATTTTTTTTTTTTTTTTTTGAGACAGAGCCTCAAGCTGTCCCCCTGGGTAGGGTGCCGTGGCATTACAGCTCACAGCAACCTCCAACTCCTGGGCTCAAGTGAGTCTCTTGCCTCCGCCTCCCAAGTAGCTGGGACCACAGGCACCCGCCACAACGCCTGGCTATTTTTTGGTTGCAGCTGTCATTGTTGTTTGGCGGGTCCAGGCTGGGGATTCGAACCCGCCACCTTAGGTGTACGTGGCTTGCGCCTTAGCCAGTTGAGCTATAGGCGCCGAGCCCCGCTAATTTTTTTTAATTTTTTAATTTTTTTTAATTTGTTGAGACTGGGTCTTGTTACATTGCCCAGGCTGGTCTCCAATTCCTGGCCTCAAGCAATCCCCCTGCCTCAGCCTCTTGAGGTGCTAGGATTACAGGCATGAGCTACCATGCTCAGCCAGGATTTATGTTCAGATCAGAAATAGCAGATGTCCCAAATAAACTAGGACAATCAGGCTAAAGCAATATTTTTCAAAGGTTATCCAAGAATTCCTTGCTATTCAATTACCTGGGGTATTGGTTAATGATGCAGATTTGGGGTTTCAGAATCATGGAGACCAGACCTAGTAATTTGCACTTTTGAAAAGCTCTCTGCTAATCATGAAGCACACTAAAATTTGAGAATCACTGCAGAAAAAGAGGTTCCAGACCTAAGGATGAAGAGAGTCGGGGGCTCAAAGTCTAGCATCTCCACCACCAACAAGTGCCCTGGTGCTTGCATACAAGAAGGGAGCTCCAAGGAGAAAAGACACATTTGAAAAAGCAGCTAAGGCTCGGTGTCTGTGGCTCAAGTGGCTAAGGCACCAGCCACATATACCTAAGGTGGCGGGTTCGAATCCAGCCCGGGCCCACCAAACAACAATAATGGCTGCAACCAAAAAATAGCCAAGCCCTGTGGCAGGCGCCTGTGGTCCCAGCAACTTGGGAGGCTGAGGCAGGAGACTCACTTGAACCCAGGAGTTGTAGGTTGCTGTGAGCAGTGAAGCTACGGCACTCTACCCAGGGGGACATCTTGAGGCTCTGTCTCAAAAAAAAAAAAAAAGAAAGAAAGAAAGAAAAAGCAGCTAAGGCTTGGTGCCTGTGGCTCAAGTGACTAAGGCACCAGCCACATACACCTAAGGTGGCAGGTTCGAATCCAGCTGGTCCCTCCAAACAACAATGATGGCTGCAACCGAAAAAAAAAAAAATAGCCAAGCGTTGTTGCAGGCACCTGTGGTCCCAGCTACTTGGGAGGCTGAGGCAGGAGACTCGCTTGACCCCAGGAGTTGGAGGTTGCTGTGAGCTGTGATGCCACAGCACCCTATCCAGGGGGATAGCTTGAGGCTCTGTCTCAAAAAAAAAAAAAAGAAGAAGAAGAAAGAAAAAAGAAAAGAAAAACCAGCTAAGGTATTCCCAGTTCTCCCTAATCTGTCCTCACATGAGCTCAGACTCACTGCAGGTCCACTGGGCTGAAGTCTGTTCAGTACCAGTCTGGACTTGGACAACAGGTGTCCAGGCATAGGAGAGCAAGGGGTCATGCTACATGATCCTACTGAGGAAGGTGGAAGTTTAGACTAAATGAGGGTCAAAGGTTAGGGTTAAAAGTCACTCACTGTGCTCTCTGAAGCCCCAGGCACATTCAATAGCTCCCAGCGCCCTGTGCATCCCACCTCCACGGCCCGAAGGGGCAGGTCCAGGGGATCTGGAGGAGGCAGCACTACGGAGAGAGGTCAGAGGTCATTGGTCAAAAGTCATTCTTTGCCTACTACTCCGTTCCACTCCCCTCCCCCTCACCGAGTCGCTCAGTCTCCATCATCTTGGAACCAAGGCAGCTGCCGAGCAGCCCGGAACTGCACTGAGTACGCGCCGTGAATAAGGCCCGCCCAGAAACGGGCGGAAGTGGCGGAGATTTTCGGCACAGCCCGCGCCGGGAGCGTGGACTACCGCGGCGGAGGGTCGATCTGTCCCGGTGGAAGGCCGGGCGGAAGTGCACATTTGGCCGCCTTGGTTACCGCGTTCTCCGCCTCTCGCTACGTCATCGCTCTGAGCCCGCCGTCGGCGGCCAGCGCGGGCGCCGCCCGAGACCGTGGGGGCCTGGTTGCCGCCCCCTCAGGTAAGGCCTTTTCCGCCTCGCCCTTCGCCCTTTTTTCTGAGTCCCTTCTCTCTTCTTCCCCTTTTCGTTGCTCTGAGAGTGCTGCGCGGATTCTGCTGCCTTCTTTGCTGTTCGAACTCCGCGGTTGGCCCTACTAACCCCAGAGGGGTAAGGGGATAGGGTGCCATCGTCTTGGCGACCGAGGGGGTGTTTTTCCCTCCCCGGGCCACGTGGTACCCCAAGGCGCTGAAGTATGTGATCCCTCGAGACAAGAGGGAATGCTGGTTGATTTTGAAGAGCGGGAGCTATGGATGGCAACCTGGTTTAAGCAAGGGGTAGGGAAAGACTAAAGTCAGGAGTAGGCAGTCCTGGAGGGTTGGGGCTGGGCACAGTGTGGACTGCGTATGAACCCTGGGTGGTGACAGTGGAGAAAGATGTCTTGGGCCCTGCCCCTGAACCAGGAGCCACCATGTTGGTGATACCCCCCGGACTGAGCGAGGAGGAGGAGGCTCTGCAGAAGAAATTCAACAAACTCAAGAAAAAGGTGAGGGAGTGTGTGTGGGCATGGCCCAAGCTTTCACAGACTCTGCACTCTGAGAACACCTGGGGTGAGTGTGAGGGGATGGGGGGATTCTTCTGGCACATACCTGGAGACATCACCTCATAGTGTAGCTTCTCCAAGTCTTCGTGTAGACATTATCTCTCTTCTGTGTAGTCTCCCATGGAGTCTTCCTTTCTCTAACTTTTAATAACATCTAAGAGCCGGTGATCCCAAAGTTTGGTTTTTTCAGTTCCATCCACTGTCTTACTGATAAACTTCAGATACCTAAAACTGAAGCTATTACCTTCTTCTCTATTCTCCATCTTCCATGTAGGACTGACTCCACTCAGTTCTCTTGTACGTTTGGACTCAAAATCTCATTTCCAGCTTTCCCACTAATTGTATAGCCAAACATTTGCTAAGTCTTATTGATTTTTCTTTTGAAGTCATTTTTCCTGTTAATTCTTTACTGTGTATTCTCCAGAGCTTGGGCTTTACTGACAGTCCCCTAGGCTGTTGTAAGGTCTATCTATCAACAAGTCTCTACTCTTTTTTTTTGAATAGATTTCTTTACTCCTGCTAAAATGATCCACTGAAAACACAAAACTCTACTCCCTCTCTTTCTCAAAACCCACAAGTGGTTTCACATTGTTTATATAACAAAGCCCCAGAACCTTAGCTTGGCTCTCCTGTCTAGTCAAATAGAATTATTCACTACTGTCAAAATATGTGTTCTCTTGAACCTGTAGCTTAGCAGCTAGGGCACCAGCCACATACTCCAGAGCTGGCAGGTTCAAATCCAGCCCAGGCTTGCCAAACAACAATAACAACTACAACCAATAAATAGCCGGGCTCTGTGGCAGGTGCCTATAGTCCCAGCTACTCGGGAGGCTGAGACAAGAGAATCGCTTAAATCCAAGAGTTGGAGGTTGTTGTGAGCTGTGACGCCATGGCATTCTACCGAGGGCGACAAAATGAGATTCTGTCTTTAAAAAAAAAAAAAAAAAATGCGTTCTCAAAACCTTCTTATCTCTGTATCTTTGCCACCCTGTTTTCTTTGTCTAAATACTCTTCTCCTCTCTATATTGTGCAGATTCCATGTAGGGCCTAGTTTAATAGCCATTAAGAATCAGAAAATCTTACTTGTTTTCAGGTATGAGTAATCTGCATTTCTTATAATCATTCTTGGCAGTTCATCTAGTTGTTTTATTTACTAAACAGTAAATAAAGCATCTTGAGGGTAGGAGCCATGCATTAGACTTTGAATGTTTTTGTTACAAAATGTCTGGATCTCATTAAACATGCAGGGGTTGGTTGGATGAAGCCCCTCAAAAAGACATACAGGCTTATACTTACTTTTAGTTTATGTCCTGGGGCACAAGTCCATGGTTGAAATCTTTGTCTTCAACTTCAAAAATGTGAGTCTCTGGAAAGCCTCTGGATTCCATGGTTTAGTTAGATTAGGTATTATTGGCATTGTACATGATCTGGGGGACCAGATGTGAGAGGCAGGGCTATCTCAATGCACCACTCCAGGGACATCTTTTTTAATATCCCAGAGTGATGTACCCAAGGGCCTTGGGAGAGGACCTGGCCAGCATTTGGCCCTCACTGACCCCTCTCTTCTTACCCTCATTCACAGAAAAAAGCATTGCTGGCTTTGAAGAAGCAAAGTAGCAGCAGCACAGCCAGCCAAGGTGGTGTCAAACGCTGTGAGTACCAGGGAAAATGGGGATGAACTGGAAGTGGGTAGCATGAGGCTCTCCTTTCTCATAGCCTAGCCAACATAATGCCTCTTTCCCTCATTGCTCAAGCACTATCAGAGCAGCCTGTGGTAGATACAGCCACAGCAACAGAGCAGGCAAAACAGCTGGTGAAGTCAGGAGCCATCAGCGCCATCAAGGCTGAGACCAAGAACTCAGGCTTCAAACGTTCTCGAACCCTAGAGGGGAAGTTAAAGGTGAGCACAAGCCGAAAGATTATTCAGGGACTCTTGACTTCAGAGAGCATTCCTTCAGGTTGGAATGAAGGTGGGTTTTAAGGGGATGAAAATGCAAATTATTGTAACTGCTGTGAGCTTTAGGTTTCTTATCTGTAAAACGAAAAAGTTTGGTGACTTCTGAATTTTTCTTATCTTGCAAATTCTGTAAATTAGATTTGAGTTCTTATAATGTGTTGTTCTAAGGCAGGCATCCTCAAACTACGGTCTGGCCCACGGGCCACATGTGGCCCGCCAAGGACATAAATCCAGCTTACCAGGTGTTTTTGCTGCCACTGCCTATCCCTTTAAACTATAGTCCAGCCCTCCAATGGTCTGAGGGACAGTGAACTGGCCCCCTATTTAAAAAGTTTGAGGACCCCTGTGGGTTGAATGGACTGAAAATCACCAGATTCAGGAGCGGTTTACATAAATACGTATATGTCAGGTCATTTATAAAAAATAAGAAACGTACATGGAATTTTTAAAAAAGCCAAGAAGAGAATTAGGGAAAAGTAACACTTCTGCTCCCACACTGAGATAGATCCTTACTGCCTCTCCAGGACCCCGAGAAGGGACCAGTCCCCACTTTTCAGCCGTTCCAAAGGAGCATATCTGCTGATGATGACCTGCAGGAGGTAATAGTTCCTAATTATCTGTCCCTGAAGGGCTGGGGATTGAGGAAGATGAAAGACCCACATATTTTGGATCACATATCAGCAACTGGGAATTATCTTAACTATTCTTGGTCTCTTTTTCAGTCGTCCAGACGTCCTCAGAGGAAATCTCTGTATGAGAGGTTAGAGAGTTAGCAGTACGACTGGGCCCACTTGGTGGTGGGTTTGATTGCATACATCCTTGGGAGGTTTGGAATTGGATTGGAAGGAACTGGGCTGCAGAGGGAATGTTGAGTATCCATGGGGTCTGAGAGGAGGAAGCATAAGCCCACTTTGATCCTCACTGTCTACTTTTCTCCAGCTTTGTATCTTCCAGTGATCGGCTTCGAGAACTGGGACCAGATGGAGAAGAGGCAGAGGGCACAGGGGCTAGTGAAGGCCCTCCTCGAACCTTTGACTGGGGCTATGAAGAACGTGGTGGTGCCCGCTCCTCAACTTCCCCTCCCCGAAGCCGCAGCCGGGACCGCAGCCATGAGAGGAACCGGGACAGAGACCGAGATCGGGAGCGGGATCGAGATAAAGATCGGGAACGGGACAGGGATCGGGACCGAGACCGGGAGCGGGACAGGGACCGAGACCGAGACCGAGAGGGCCCTTTCCGCAGTGAGTGATCATAGCTGGAGGGGAAGGTGACCTAAGCTAGGGTTTACATGGGTCATGCTAAGTAGAGTGTGAAATGGCCTATGTCTTGTACAACTGTGATTCCCAATCCCATAGGGTCGGACTCATTCCCTGAACGCCGGGCTCCTCGGAAGGGTAATACTCTCTATGTGTACGGGGAAGACATGACACCCACCCTCCTCCGTGGGGCATTTTCTCCCTTTGGAAACATCATTGACCTCTCCATGGACCCACCCAGAAAGTAAGGATCACGACAAGGCATGATGAGAAGTCCTGGGAGATCCCTGGGGTGTGGGACGTGGGGGAGGAGCTGCCCTGCCTGCAGCAGCCTGTGAGCACTGAGTTAGGTTGGGTCCAGAAAAGCCTGTAGGCCTCCCACTGACCCTGTTTTCTCTCATCCCAGCTGTGCCTTCGTCACCTATGAAAAGATGGAGTCAGCAGATCAGGCTGTTGCTGAGGTTGGGACTTCCCAGATTTGTTCATCCCATCCCTCCTGCCATCCTCATGTTCTCTCCTTAAAATACTGGGAGCCAGTAAGAAATTGGTTCCTCTTAGCAGAGAAAGTCTCCCTATTGACACAGAAAATTTACATTCTTAGATCCCTGTTCATTCTACTCTCGGGACAGCAACCCCTAAAATAACTCCTTTGCTTTTGTGTAATGTTTTCCTCCCCTATCTTCTGCCTCCTCCCTTCTTCTGTTCCAGCTCAATGGGACCCAAGTGGAGTCTGTGCAGCTCAAAGTCAACATAGCCCGCAAACAGCCCATGCTGGATGCTGCTACTGGCAAGTCTGTATGGGGCTCCCTCGGTAAGAACTGGGATTCTTTTCCACAACCCATGCCTGGGTTCCCTAGGGGTGATAGAGGTCAGAATTTACATGGAGGCTATGGAGATGGTAAGGGGATTGTGAGGCTTTCCGTTAGAGTAAAGGAAAAAGGAGAAAAAAGATTGAAAACAACTCCCAAAGCAATGACTGCAACCGGCAAGAAAGAGGGAGCTGGAATCAGGTTGCTGAGGAAGATGAGCATCTCATGAGACTTACTCATTTTGAGAGGGCATAGAGTAGGTTTCGTATTTGAAATTAAAGATCTGAAACTCAGGTGTGAGGTAAGGAACAGAAACATGGGTTAAAAACAGGATGGCTGGCTCGGCGCCTATAGCTCAACCGGCTAAGGCACCAGCCACATACACCTAAGGTAGCGGGTTCGAATCCCCAGCCCGGACCCGCCAAACAACAATGACGCCTGCAACCAAAAAATAGCCGGGCGTTGTGGCGGGCGCCTGTGGTCCCAGCTACTTGGGAGGCGGAGGCAAGAGACTCGCTTGAGCCCAGGAGTTGGAGGTTGCTGTGAGCTGTAATGCCACGGCACTCTACCCAGGGGGACTGTGCTTTGGTGCTTTAAGAAAAATCAATGCACAAACATTTGTCCTTAGAAAGCAGGGGAAATGGATGGGGGTTGTTTATATTAATAAATAATTAGTCACTGTAAGTCCCTATAAGAGGCAGATGCCTTAGTTCACATAAAACCCACCTTGATTTATAAATTTTGATTTCAAAGTAAGCCTCTTAAAAATACATTTGAGGATCTGCTCCCCATTCTCCCCACAATGAGAGACTACACTAACTACGTCCTAATTAAATGTTCTAAATCCAGAATGAAACCCACTGAGGGTGGGGGAAGCCTGCATCTTCATAAGACTGCCCTAATTTACTTAGTGTCAAGGGCCCAGTTGACCTTTATACCTTCTTAAATCAACCAATTAACTGGAACACACCTTCTTACTTTCAAAATGAGGAGGCTGTGGTTAGGACAAGATTTCATACAAAGGAACTTTTCAAAAAACAAAAACCACAGGCATCAAAAGAACGTTTTGTTCTGAGGTCTGCCAAGAAAGGTCAAATGATAGAATGAAAAGACTCTGGACCAGGAGCCAGAACCATACTGGCAACTGGCTCCTAGGATAGCAAAACCACTATCTTTTCTACTTTGCCCACTATCCCCTTACTTCCACTCTTACCCTCAATATTTGGCACCACCTCACATCTGTACACCAGCAACAATGCCAAGACGGACATGGTCAGCTTTGTGAAGGAGAGAAGGAGCAGGACGGCCTGGGTTTGGATCCAGCCTATAGCACAAGCTGGAACAAGTGGTTTCTCAGCTTTAGTTCTGCATCTGTAAAGTGGGGATGGTAACAGTACCCTCCTTATAGGCTGTTGTGGGGATTAAATGGATTAATAATTATAAAGCACTTGGAATAATGCCTAGCAAACAATAGAGAAGAGTTCCCCAATTTCAGCACCATCATTGTTTGACCTTGAGCAAGTCACTGTCCACTGTGGGGTTAAGTTTCCCCATCAGTAAAGTGATGGGATTGGATGACCTGATCTCAGGAAGATCCTCCCTGGCTTAACTCCTCCATAATTCTTTGAATCCTATTACAACTCTCTAATCCTCCTAAAGGCCTGAGCTTTAAGACCAGCAACAGGGAGTGAAGGTTATGCTAGTCCTAGAAGAGTACCAGCCCACGGACCTTTAACTCATCCCAGCCCCAGGCTGGTCCCAGAGTCCAGGGTCCAGCCAACCAGCCTTCTGTATTAATAGATCCGAATTGTTCAGAGATGGAAATATTCATCACATTACTCAAAGCTGTGGAAGCAGCCCGAGCATAAGGAAAGAACACACTTCAGAGGAAAGAAACCCAAGAGAGAGAGACCAGGGACAGTCAAAAGACAAAAGCAAACACGACAGACCAAAAATACACTCTGTGCATGTGATGATTTATTTAGCATCCTTCCTCTAATAGCAATTAAGAGAATTCAAACTATAAGGTGGCTTTGTAGCAGGGACAATTTTCCCTACCTGGAGGCGTAGCCCTGTCAAAGTGACTTCCCTTCCTCTTCAAAGCCAGCCAGTCTTCCCTGAGGAGCAGATGCTGCCAAGTCCACTGTCTCAGGAGCAAACACCTTGTTCAGAAAGCGGTTACTCACCCAATGTTTACTTAGCCTTCATTCTGCCCAAAAGTAAAATTAGTGTTCTAGTGTTCAGGATAATCAAGATCTCCCTTTCTGGCCCTCAGTGTCCCCATCTATAAAATGGAGAAGGAAGGATGTTAAGCCACCTAATTTTCAAGCACCATTAAAGTTGTAGGAGTCTGCTGTCATGATTTTCACATGCATGGGAGAAGGGATTTTTTAATTTTTTTTTTTTTTGTAGACAGAGTCTCCTACCCTGAGTAGAGTGCCATAGCATCATAGCTCACAGCAACCTCAAACTCTGTGCCCAAATGATTTTTAAGTATTTTAAAATTAGGTTTAAAAAAAAACATTTGTATAGGCTGGGCACTGTGGCTCACACCTATAATCCTACCACTCTAGGAGGCTAAGGCAGGTGGGCCACTTGAGCTCAGGAGTTCAACATTAGCCTGAGCAAGAACAAGACCCCATCTCTAGCAAAAATAAAAAAAACCAGCCAGGCATGATGGCTAGCACTTGCAGTTCCAGCTACTGCGGAGGCTGAGTTAAGAGAATCACTTGAGCTGAAGAGTTTTGAGATTGCCATGAGCTATGATGCCAGAGCACTCTATCAAGTGTAACAAAGTGAAACTCTTAAAAAAAAAAAAAAAGTCATAGTTATTTGCTATTTTCTGCCTGAACCTAGACTTCTTGGATTCAAATCTCAGGTCTACTAGTAGACCTGACTTTAGGCAAATCATTTAACCTTTCTGTGCTTCATATTTCCCACCAGTAAAATAAGGGTAATAGTATCTTCCTTCCAGTGTTGTTGTTAAGATTGAGTTGGTTAATGCATATAAAGCAGAAAGTACTTACAACTGTGCCTGGAATAGAGTAAACATGGTTATCATTATTTATGCAGTTAACATAGTTTTCTACACAACATAAAAGTTTATTTGGAAGACGGCACACTAGGACATACGTACACACAGAGCAGACAGGCAGAAAAGCTGGGTCCTCGTCCTGACGCTGCCCCAAACCAACTCTATGTTTGTGGATGAACCACTGCCCCTGTCTTGGCCTCAGTTTCCAGGGCAGACAGAATAAGAATTTCCCTGAAATTATGCAGTTCAGAGAGGATATACTGGCAGCCAGTGTTCTGTCCAACTACAGTTTTAAACCCCATGATGTTTCTTTAAAAATTGATTTTATTCTCAACATTTAAAAGTCTGGAGATTTCTCATAAAAATACAAAACATACAAAGTTCTATTAGCCCTGGACCCTCAGTAGTGGCTCTTAAAAGTGCAGTCCCTCAACCAGCAGCAACTGCCATCACCTGGACACTCATTAGAAATGCAAATTCTCATGCTCCACCCAGACCTACAGAATCAGAAACTCTGGAAGAGGGAGCTGGCTGGCTGTTTCACCAAGCTGGAGATGCACACACACTGGAGCAGAGGAACAGCTGGCAGATGTGAAGAACAGCAGGTCCCACTGGACAGGAGGCAATCTCTGTTACCACTGTACTCCCAACTCCCTGTGGTCTCTGACTGACACTTACCAAGCCACCCACCGCACTCAGCTTCCTTACCATCCAGTCCCCAGGAGGCTCTGGCCTGGATGGACCACCTCTTCTTACAACAGGGTAATGAGCCCCCAGGCTCCACATGCCAGCAAGATTGTGTTGTTCCAAATTAGAACTGTATGAAAGGCAGGCTGTGCACACCAAGGGCACAGTCGAAAGAACAAACTGTTGAGTTTCCCTTATTAATCACAACACAATCCGCACAAGCAGCTGCTATTAAGAACAGCTGCAGCTGCTAAAAGGGTGATCTTGAAGCAGCCTAAAAACTGCTTACAGTTGAATCCCCGTAACAGGCACGCACAGACTTGCAGGCTACAGGCCTGGTTCTTGCTCCTGATCCTTTGTGCTTCTCCTGGAGCAGAAGTCATCCTCTTTCCATTCCCTGGGACAGAGTGGGATGGGATGGGGAGAAGGTGGTTTTTGTGCAAGTGTTTGTTTTTGTTTTTTAATTTGGAATTAGTATACTATAAAGAATTGGGGTAAGCTTCAAAAGACTTGAGCTGGATCCTATTTCAATCACTTAGTGACCTTGATTGAGTTACTTCTCTTTATTATGGTTTGTCCTGTGATAAAATGGATGCAATAATAATACCTACTTCATAAGGTTGCTGTGAAAAGTGAATCAAATGAAATGAAAGTACAGCAGAACCTCTGCAGCTGACCCCTCCCTACATCGACCACCTCTCTCGGTTGACCTAATTTTCATAGACTGGACATGCACCACCATGATCAGTACAGTCTGCCTAGTTCCTCATGATGACTACCTCCATATGTTAACCAGTTTGTTATAGTTTCTTAGGTGGTCAACTTAAAGAGGTTCTACTGTATTTTGTAAACTATGTAGGACCCAACAAAAATAAAGGCTTCCTATCATCATCCCATGAAAGCTGTAGTTTGGGCTTGGCACCTGTGGCTCAAGTGGCTAAGGCGCCAGCCACATACACCTAAGGTGGTGGGATCAAATCCAACCCGGGCCTGCCAAACAATAATGATGGCTGCAACCAAAAAAAAATAGCCAGACATTGTGGTGGGCGCCTGTGGTCCCAGCTACTTGGGAGGCTGAGGCAGGAGACTTGCTTGAGTCCAGGAGTTGGAAGTTGCTGTGAGCTGTGATGCCACAGCACTGTACCCAGGGGGATAGATTGAGGCTCTGTCTCAAAAAAAAAAAAAAAAAAGAAAGCTGTAGTTTGACCCATAAATCATCAAACATAGGACTCACTGTTTCTAGCTTACGGCTATCAGAGGTGAAATCAGAGATTGCATGGCTACAAAGGAACTTCTGAGGACCTGTAATCTGACTTTTCTCCCTTCCTCCCATTTCTGAAAACTATTAACAAGAGCCTGGCCACAGGGTGGTCCCACCTGGAAAACTTCCACCTCCCAGAAGCTCATACATGCCAAGGCAGGCAGCACACGCCGTTCCAGCACACGCCGTTCCTCCTCATAGAGGCCAAAGCAGGCTTGCTGTAAGTTAAACAGCCTTAAAAGCTCCTTTCAAGTGTACCCTTCCACCCCCTCGGTCTTTACACCTACTGGTCTGTCCACCTGGAATATGCTTTTATCCAGTCTTCAGAGGGTTGGTTCCTTCTTCCATTTCAAATGTGTCTGCTTCAAGGAAGCCTTCTCACCTATTCTTCACTCCATCCTGCCTAGCCAAGCACCATCATGATACTCCGTTCTTGTGTTTTTATAGTACACAACCCTGTTTATTTGTATGCTTCGTCTTGCTAAACCCTCCAGAGAACAGCAGCTCTATGAAAGTAGGAATCTTATTTCTCTTTTTCACCATTCTGTGCACACACATGGTAATTACATCACAGTAATTACACTGACAAGAGGTAGGCAGGCCAACATATGTTGAATGAATGAATGAATGAATGCTTCACACCATTCTGTACACATGGTAGAATACTAGTTGGAAGAAACAAAAACCTAAACCAGACTTACGCTAACTCCCACTACTAACCAGACTCAACTCACAAATTGTAATCAAGTCCTCTTGTGTTGAGGAAAAAAAATAAGAAACAAACTGAACGGTCCCCTCTGCCAGCTTTATTCAGGGCAGCACTGTGCCTCCCTTTATCTAGAGCAGAGGGAATTTGTGAAATGACACCTCAGTGGTTGAAAAACAGATTGCTATTTCCTAGAGATAGCCTCAAAACATGGCACCTTTATAATCTTCAAGAGATCCCTCAGCTGGCAAAAACTTACCTAGATCCATTGTAAACATGGTCATGAGCCCTAAGAACCAGTAGGGGGCAAGGCCTAAAACTCAGACCAGAGAATGCATATCTATAAGGCCGTGTACCTGCCGGTAGGAGAGCCAATAAGCTTTTTGCAGGAGGTATCCTCAATAGCTGGGTTGAGCCTTGTTCTACAGTTTAGGCAATTTAAGTCAAACTAAGTCACATCACCTTTTAGAGCCTCAGTACCCACATCTGGAAAGGGAGGTTAACAGAACCTACATAACCTTTCTCACCTAAGACCTCACCTACGGATGATACTATAGCAGATATGAGTATGTACTGTCACCCATAAAGCACTGTACAAAGGCACATGATAATTATGGATAACAAATAATAGTTTATAAAAACAAAAAACTACTACAATTTGGATCCCAGCATAAGCATCCCAATACTTGGAGGATGGCTGATAAGCATATCAAACACCTTAATGCAAGAGAGACAACTGTGTTTGCTCTACATTCTGTAAAACCCAGCGTATGGGCGTGCCAAGCTCCAGGAGCACCCTAAGATGCCTGCAGAAGAAAAGTCGGGGTCCACAGGAAAGGAAACATTCCTATGGGTCATGAGTTGTCATTTGCTGCTCTGGTCAACAAGCTATGGCAATTGTGCTGGTCATTTCTTAATCTGCCCTACAATAAGTCTCCAGGAACATAGAAAAGTAGAAAAACTTCCACTACACCCCTCTGCTGCACAGGAGATAAGATGAAGATTTTCTTGACTCCAGAAAAGAAGATATAGCATGGCCTAATGGAAGAGAAAAATCCTAAAGAAATCACAAAGAGAGAATGTCACACACATTCATTTCTTAAATGGGGCCTAAAATAAGAAGCGGCGCAAGGAAAAGCTCTTTTTAAAGAGTGACTCAAGTCACTTCACACTTAGTGAGCACCTATTATGGACACGACTCCACTGGAAGCTACTAAGATAAATAAGCCAAGAATTCTTTATAGCCTAGGAAAGAACATGCAAAGGAAAAGGGGACATGGTACGGAGAGGAAAGGCCATTCTTGTCTCATATAGGAAGTCTCTATGGCTCAAGACGCATTTGACCTGGGAGAGGAAAATAAAGCAGAGAAAGGCATCAGAAGGCCATCTGTGGAAGCTGAAACCCTCAACTGTTTCTGTACCATGGATCTTCCTACCAGGCTGAAGAAGCCTATGGACTCCTGCAAAAAATAGCATATTTAAATAAATAGGAAAACATTACATAGGCTTTCAAAGAAAATCAGTATTAAAATACAAAATGTATTTTTTCTATGTGTATAAAAAATGTATTAATGTATTTTGTAAAATGTATTAATACATCAAATAAAATACAGAAGCAAACCTAATACCCACAGTTTTTTGAGATATTTGCAACAACCACAAAGTGAAACGAAAATATCTATGATTTCTATGGGCATGAAAAACATAGGTATGACTATGCTACTGTGAAGTTCTACCTACGTTTAGAGTGGAAGGAAATGCTATATTTTAGTTAGGGTTAATAAAAATAAAGATACCATTTTTTTTTCCCATTAAAGTTCCCAGACTCATGGACACAGCTTAGGAAATCCTGATAGAGGAAAGAACCTAAGCAAAAAGACCAAGTGAGAAATGTGGGACGTGTTATATGACCATGGAAAACAACGACAGAGGCTCGGCGCCTATAGCTCAACCGGCTAAGGCGCCAGCCACGTACACCTAAGGTGGCGGGTTCGAATCCCCAGCCTGGGCCCGCCAAACAACAATGACGGCTGCAACCAAAAAATAGCCGGGCGTTGTGGCGGGCGCCTG
>CAUYTI010013067.1:0-31732 GCA_963575145.1 Galago senegalensis
GACCCGCCAAACAACAATGACAGCTGCAACCAAAAAAAAATAGCCGGGCGTTGTGGCGGGCGCCTGTGGTCCCAGCTACTTGGGAGGCGGAGGCAAGAGACTCGCTTGAGCCCAGGAGTTGGAGGTTGCTGTGAGCTGTGAGGCCACGGCACTCTACCTAGGGGGACAGCTTGAGGCTCTGTCTCAAAATAAATAAATAAATAAATAAAAACCCTTCAAAGTAATAAAGTTGAAATAAAAAAAAATTTTTTTAAAAGAAAAGATGCTTGGCTTGGCACCTATAGCTCAACCGGCTAAGGCTCCAGCCATGTACACCTAAGGTGGCGGGTTCAAATCCCCAGCCCGGACCCGCCAAACAACGACGGCTGCAACCAAAAAATAGCCGGGCGTTGTGGTGGGCACCTGTGGTCCCAGCTGCTTGGGAGGTGGAGGCAGGAGACTCGCTTGAGCCCAGGAGTTGGAGGTTGCTGTGAGCTGTAATGCCACAGCACTCTACCCAGGGGGACAGCTTGAGGCTCTGCCTCAAAAAAAAAAAAAAAAAAGAAAAGATGCTTAATGACATTACTAACCATGGGGGAAAACCAAATCAAAGATACAAGATATTACTTCATACTCATTCAGGTAACTATGACCAAAAACAAAGTAACAAGTGTTAGATAAGATATGGAGAAATTGGAACCCTAATACACTACTGGTGGGACTGTAAAATGGTACAGCTGCTGGGGAAAATAATAATGTGATTCCTCAAAAACTTAAACATAGAATCACCATACAATCCAACAATTCCACTTCGGGTAATATAGGGTGGACATAAAGTTCGTGTGCAATTTACTATGTTAAACTATTTTAAATTGCTCACAAACTTTATGTCCACCCTATATATCCAAACGAAACCAGAGACTTGAACAGATATTTGTATACCCCTAATCATAGTAGCATTAGTCACAATAGCCAAAAAGTGGAAGCAGCCCAAGTGTCTACCAGGGATGAATGGATAAACAAAATGTGATATATACATATGGTGAAGTATTATGTAGCCTTATATAAGAAATCCTGACACAGTCTACAACATGGATGAACCTTGAATGTTAAATGAAATAAGAAGACACAAAAGGACAAATATTGCATGACTTGACTTATACATGCCTATGAAATACCCAGAGTAGTTAAAATTCATAGACAGAAAAAAAAAATGGTGACTGCAAGGAACAAGGGGAAAGGAGAAAGGGATTTAGTGTTTAATGGGTACAGACTTTCACTTGGGGAAGACGAAGACGTTGTGGAGATGGATGATGGTGATGCTGCGTAACAATGTGAATGTACTTAATGCCAAATACTGGCTTAAAAATGGTTAAAATATTAAATGTTCTGGCAGTGCCCATAGCTCAATCGACAGGGTGCCAGCCACATACACTTAGAGTGGTAGGTTCAAATCCAGCCTGGGCCTGCTAAGCAACAATGACAACGCAACCAAAAAACACCCGGGCATTGTGGCAGGCACCTGTAGTCCCAACTACTTGGGAAGCTGAAGCAAGAGAATCGCTTAAGCCCAAGAGTTCGAGGTTGCTGTGAGCTGTGATGCCACAGCACTCTACCCAGGGTGACAGCTTGAGACTCTGTCTCAAAAAAAAAAAAAGTTAAATGTTATATTATGTACATTTTATCACACACACACCCCCCCCCAAAGAAAATCTTTGTACATTTAATCCCATCTTGGCATCTGCTTCTCAGGGACCCACACTAAACACACTCTAAAACCATTCTCTCTTCCTCATCACTCAAATTCATATCCTGTTTTTTGTAAAGTACTTGGCACTACTTGAAATGATCTTGCTAGCCCATTATACAACTCTTCTCACTAGAATCCAAGTTCCAAGAAAGCAGGAACCTTATCTGCCTTGTCCCTAGCATGTATTAGGCAATAAATTGTGTTTTATTGCATTAATCAGTAAAAGAATAGGTAAAAGTAGATAGAAGAAATAGGTTCTAATGTTCGACAGCAGAGTTGGGTGACAAGAGTTAACAATGTATTATTATTTCGAATGCAAACTTGCATTGCATTTTTCAAAATAGGTAGAAGACTTGAAATGTTCCCAACACAGAAATACGATAAATACTCAAGGTGATAGACACCTCAAGCACCCTGACTTGATCATTACACATAGTCTAAGAATTTTACGTGTTGTACCTTTAAGTGTGTATAAATATTATGTATCAAAAACATTTTCTTATAAGAATGAGTAAAGAGTAGTAAAAAATGCTATATTTCTAGCTTAACTAAGAATAGGTTAATGCCAATCACTAACAGAGAAGAGAGAATATGCAAAATAATAGTAATAATATAATTAGGAAATAAGTTCAATAATTATTTAGTAATAATAAAATTAGGAAAATAATATCTAGTATTTTTTGAATATTTCTTATTACCACCTAACTTCCAGTTTCAAGAGCTCTGGAAGCACAAAACACACTTGAAGTATAGTTGGGGTCCGCCAGGTCCTTAAAACAGAGAAACTGAGCACAAAAGAGAATAGCTGAGAATCAAGAGATTTTTTCCTATATAAAACTGGTAAACTGATCTATACACTACCTCCTGAGTCACAGTAAATATTAAATAGGAAAGTGGTTCCAGAGAACTGGCTAGATTCAGCTCACAGACACCTTTGTTTGTCTTGCACAATTCACAGGGGGAAAAAAGGTTGGTTAATGGTGAACACTAGAGGCATTCTCATTAAAATCAGGAAGGAAAAGGTATTCATTGCTATAAAATGTTCTGGAAGGGAGGCCTAGGCAGGTGAATTTCATGAGCTCAGGAATTCGAGACCAGCCTGAGCCCGGCGTTGTGGCAGGTGCCTATAGTCCCTGCTACTTGGGAGAACTGCGTAAGCCCAAGAGTTTGAGGGTGCTGTGAGCTAAACCACCATAGCATTCTACCAAGGGTGAGCAGGTGAGACTCTGTCTCAAAAAATAAAATAAAATAAAAATTAAAAGTTCTGAAAAGGCTAGTCAAGTCATTCAAACAAGAATGGGCATAAATATCAAAAAGGAAATTCTTTTCATCATTTGCAGATGACAGTGATGAATGAAATCAATGTTGGAAAACCACTGGAAATAGATAATATGGTTGGGCCAGACTAGATAGATGGCTCATGTCTGCAATCCTTGCACTCTAGCAGGCTGACACAGGATGATTGCTTGAGCTCAGGACTTCAAGACCAGTCTGAGCAAGAGTGAGACCTTTGTCTTGATTAAAAAGAGGAAAAACTAGCCAGGCATTATGGTGAGTACCTGCAGTTCCAGGTACTTGAGAGACTGAGACAAGAGGATTCTTGAGCCCAAGAGTTTGAGGATCCTGTGAGCTATGATGATGCCACCACATCCTACCCAGGGCGACAGAATGACACTCTTGTCTTAAAAAAAAAAAAAAAAGGACAGTTATATACATGTTTAGCTCAATAATACTTGAAAATCAATGACTACTCTTTATGCAAATAATAACTGCTTACAAAATACTACAAAAGAACAAAAAATATACCACTCACAAAAAGGGTGAAAAGATCTAAAGTTTTCAAATAAAACAGGCTAAGTTAGTTATAGTATGCAATTGTCTCCTCACCTTCAAAGATTCTATAATCCACAGTCCACCAAGAACACTGTATATCTGTTCATAGTTGTATGTTAAGCAGATCAGAATTGTTCCTCACTTTTCTAAGGTCCAAAGTAAAATCTAGATACCCTCTGAGTAGAAAGGAGGAAGAAAAGGGAATAAGGAGTTTCATATTATTTGCCAGAGTCACCCTGGTCAGTCTTTGGTTGCATTTAAGTAACTGGAGGCTTGGCCCTGTAGCACAATGTTTACGGCACCAGCCACATACACCAAGGGTGGAGATTCAAACCCAGCCCAGGCCAGCTAAACAACAATGACAACTGCAACAAAAAATAGCTGGGCATGGTGGAGGGTGCCTGTAGTCCCAGCTACTTGGGAGGTTGAGGCAAGAGAATCACTTAAGCCCAAGAGTTGAAGTTGCTGTGAGCTGTGATGCTATGGCACTCTACCGAGAGTGACAGAGTCAGATCTGTCTCAACAACAACAAAAAAAGTTACTGGAGGCAGCAGCCATAGTTCAGGGGGTAGGGCGCCGGCCACATATACTGGAGCTGGAAGGTTAGAACCCAGCCTGGGCCAGCTAAACAACAATGACAACTGCAAAAAAAAAAAAAAAAAAGCTGGGTGTTGTGGTGGGCGCCTATAATCCTAGCTACTTGGGAGGCTGAGGCAAGAGAATCACTTAAGCCCAGGAGTCTGAGATTGCTGTGAGCTATGATGCCACAGCACTCTACCCAGGGCAACAGCTTGAGACTCTGTCTCAAAAAAAAAAAAATCATTTGGAGATTGGGTGCAGTGGCTCATGCCTGTAATCCTAGAACTCTGGAAGGGTGAGATGAGACACAATCTCTCAAAGTCAGTAGTTCAAGACCAATCTAGCAAAGTGGGATCCCATGTCTACTAAAAATAGAAAAATTAGCCAGGCATCCTGGCAGGTGCCTGTGGTCCCAGTTACTCAGGAGGCGGAGTCAGAGGCAGGAAGTTTACTTCAGCCCAGGATATAAAATTACTGTGAGCCAGGCTAAGGCCATGGCATTCTAACCCAGGGGCTAGAGGGAGAGTTCTATCTCAAAAAAAAATTTTTTTAATTAAAAAAAAAAGTCAGGGTGGTGCCTGTGGCTCAAAAGAGTAGGGCGCCAGCCCCATATGCTGGAGGTGGTAGGTTCAAACCCAGCCCCAGTGAAAAACTGCAAAAAAAAAAAAAAAAAAAGTCAACTGGATTAGGAATAAATGATAGGATGGAGTATGAAGAAATTACAGGACCTAAACCCAAAGATGTCATTCTACTCTTTAACCTAAACAGATATCTATAGAAACAATGGTTTGTTGAGAGGAACTGGACAAAGGATATTCATGTCAGGAGATCCAGGGACATCATCTATTCCACACTGCTCTGGACATTATTCATGATATTAAAAGGAATGAAGACATGGTATAATGCAGTTTAGAACAGTCAGATTCAGAAAGTCAAATGTCTTAGGAGAAGTCTGCCCAGGATAACTACCTTCTCTGACAGGATAAAGAAAACCTGAGTAATAAACTGTGGTATATGTATACCATAGAATATCTTACAAATTTTTATACGGTTTCTATTTTCTAAAAAGCAACAGTTACCAATTTTTAAATCAAGTGACAAAGATTTTTCTGAAGAATTAAAAAAGTTATGAGTTACCAGAAATGACCACCAATCCTGGACAGCTTAAAAACAGAATAGGACAGAAACTAAGCAATGGCATACAATCATTGGCAAAGCTCAATGGACTTATTAAATTTGAGAACTGATTTTTAATTATTAATATTAGTCCACAGTTCTAGACCACTGTTTTTGAAGTTTTTTTTTTTTTTTTTTTTGAGACACAGCCTCACTTGGTCATTCTGGGTAGAGAACCATAGCGTCTTAGCTCATAGCAACCTCAAACTCTTGGACTTAAGCAATCCTCTTGCCTCAACCTCCCAAGTAGCTGTGACTACAGGCACCTGCCACAATGCCCAGCTATTTGTAGAGATGAGGTCTCGCTCTGGCTCAGGCTAGTCTCAAACTCATGAGCTCAGGAAATCCACCCACTTCAGCTTCCCAAGTGTTAAGATTACTGGCGTGAGCCACCACACCTGGCCTGAAGTTATCTTTATGTGCTTGAGAAATAACAATTTATCATCAAACAATATCACAAAATCTTTCATCACTCTAAGTACAACAATTATTGTTGAGTTAACTGAAAAGAGCTCAAAAACTAATGTACAAGGAAAACAAACCTCTACAATCTTTTATTCCTGATACTCTGAGTAATAAATCTGCCAACTTTCAAAGCTTCAAACTTACAACTTACTCTTAGAGATTTCTGTTACTTAAACTTCCAGTTTCCAAAATTGAACTTTAAGCAGCCTCTAGCTTTTCTTGGAGATTGGAACTCAGTGAACTGAAGAGTTCTTTTTTAAAGTGATAGAAGCCAACTTCAAGATGATTAATATTTCTATATTTGGAAAGATCTGCTTTTAAAGGTTTTTTTAAAATTTAACAATTTTAAAGAGGTAGTGTAGAATGAGACCATATTGCCAAATAAGGTCTTAAATCTTTACAGCAGTCCTTTTTTTTTTTTTTCTTCGAGAAGAGTCTCACTTTGTCACCCCCAGTAGAGGGCCATGGCGTCATACCTCACAGCAACCTCAGCCTCCTTGCCTCAGCTTCCCAAGTAGCTGGGACTACAGGTGCCTGCCACATATTTTATAGACAGGGTCTTGTTGTAGCTCAGGCTGTTCTTGAACTCTGGAGCACAGGTGATCCATCCACTTCAGCCTCCCAGCGTGCTGGGATTACAGCTGTGAGCTACCCTACTCAAGGTAACAATCTTTTTTTAAACATTTTTTAACTTACTTTTTTTTTTTTTTTTTGAGACAGAGGCTCACTATGTCACCCTCAGGAGAGTACCATGGCACCACAGCAACTTCAAACTCTTGGGCTTAAGTGATTCTCTTGCCTCAGTCTCCCAAGTAGCTGGGACTACAGGCACCAGCCACGACACCCAGGAACAAAATTAGGGTGGGCTTAAAAGTCAGGATGAAAAAAATTTTTACTGGCTTGGTGCCTATAGCTCAACCGGCTAAGGCGCCAGCCACGTACACATAAGGTGGCGGGTTCGAATCCCCAGCCCAGACCTGCCAAGCAACAATGACGGCTGCAACCCAAAAAAAAAAAAAATAGCCGGGCGTTGTAGCGGGCGCCTGTGGTCCCAGCTACTTGGGAGGCAGAGGCAGGAGACTCGCTTGAGCCCAGGAGTTGGAGGTTGCTGTGAGCTGTGATGCCACGGCACTCTGCCCAGGGGGATGGCTTGAGGCTCTGTCTCCAAAAAAAAAAAGAAAAAATTTTACTGATACAGTATGCGCTCAATTATTCAAACAATTACAAAATAACTACATAAACTTATATGCTGGATCTGTGGGCAGAAAGATAAGAAGATAAAGGATCCTATCTCTCAAGAAGCTCACAATTTAGGATGACAGAAGTTTAAAATATAATTGACCAAAATACTGAAGGTTACAAATATGCTATAAATAAAAACACCCTGTGGGAACACAAAAAGGATGCAATTAAGGCCTGTGAGGGTTTCATAGAGAAAGTAACATTCAAGTCAAACCATGAAGGACACACTGGGTGACAGCAGGCAGAAAAGAACATTCACTTCAAACGATGCTAAGCCATGACAAGAAATGGCAGTATCTAAATAGAAATCACGGAGGAAAAAAAAAAGAAAAGAAATCATGGAGAAGCTCTGGCAGTGATGCAGGCAAAGAACAGTTTTAGCTGTTCCACCAGATTAATGCCAATTGTGATCAATAATATCTCAATTTTTATTGAAAATCCACAAAAAAATCAATCATATAATAAAACATTATACAAATTTTTTAAATGGCAAAGGAATAAACAAAATTCAAAAATATACAAAATACAGAACATGACAGAAAATATCTCAAATCTGCTAACACTCAAAGAGATACTTCCAACGGTAAGGGAAACATTAGGTGACTTTCATCTGTAATATTTTATCTTATTCCATATTTCCTTTTTATTGGGACAAAATTATAAAGCAAGATAACCAAACATAAAAAGAGAAGATTTAAGTTTGGTCCCTAGCAGGTTATGAATCCTAAAACTTAAAGCTGAAACTACAGAAATTTAAAATAAGAAATCAGAAAGTTTGGAAAATCTTGTGAATAACACTGGCTCTTCCTTCAACTGCAGCGACATGAACAAACTCTGCAACTACGGTTGCTACTTCATATCAGGTTTTGCAAACTCTGCAAACTATAGTTGCTACTTCAAATCAGGTTTTGCAAAAGAGAATTCAGCAATAAACTCTTCCCTAGATCCATTCCACTCATTTTTCTAAAATGTTTAATAAAGTTTCAAAGCAGAAATACAATTTAAAGTTCCAATTTACATTAACTGGAACCAAACTCTAGCTAAAGAAAAAGGAAAGAAACTCTAACTCCCTTCATCCAGTACCTGTCCTGACAGTCTATAAATCATTTATCAGTAACTTCCATGATAAAAAAAAAAAAGCTAGTATTACAAGAGATGGAAGGCTCAGAATAACAGCAGGTATGGCAAAATAATACTAACATTAGTATTACTGATGATGATAATCATGATAGTGATGATGAGGAGGAAAAGGAACACACTTGAGAAAATCAGCAATTCCTGTTAACAGAAGTTCTCAAATACACCTTTATCCATGGCAGTTTTCCTGATAACACCTTTTCTTTTTTCATCCAAACAGAGGTCATTTTTCCTTAGGCTAAAAGAATATAACAACTTTTCTTTACTTACTTGCCCCTAAAATAAGTGTACATTCCTTCTAAACCTTTCTAACTTTTTAAAAACATTTTCAAGTGTTTCGGCTTCCCACAGCCGAAAAGTCAAAACACAGATAATACCAGGCTGGGCACAGTGGCTCACTCTGGGAGGCTGAGGTGGTAGGACTACTTGAGCTCCGGAGTTCGAAACCAGCCTGAGCAACAGTGAGACCCTGTCTTTACTGAAAAATAGAATAATCATCCTGGTGTTGTGACAGGCACCTGGAGTCCCAGCTACCTGGGAGACTGAGGCAGGAGGATTGCAAGAGTTTGAGGTTGCTGTGAGCTATGCTGATTGCAGGGCACTCTATCTCAGTTAACAGAGGGAGACTCTGTCTCAGCTAACAGAGACTGTCTCAAAAAAAAAAAAAGACTCATATTGTATATAAATCATATATCAATTTAATTGATTTTTAAAAATAAGTTCACTATAGAAAATCTGGAACACAAAGAAAAAGCACAGAGAAATTAAGCACCCCCCAATCCTACCACTCAAAGACAATCACCAAAATCACCAATCCTTCCCTCTTCTTTGACAATGACTGTGTCCACTGGAAATAAAAATATACCTTGTTTTCCTTAGACGGTAATATAGAATAATGAATTCCTGAATTTGAGTTTCTTTCCTTAGAAAGAAAACCTAATAATTTAAATCCCTGCAACCACATCTTTGCTGCAATTCTTTATCAAGTAACTAACTATTCTGTGCCTAAATTTCCTCAGCTGAAAATGGAAATATTTACCTCAAAGGGCTGTTATAAATATATTAAACAAGATAAATATGCATATCATGGCATTTATTGTTTTTAAAGTTGAAGAGTCAATTAGCTTTTAGAAATCATCCAAGCAAAAATGTCCACAAGCTTCCTACCTCTAAATTCTCCTCCCTTCCTTTTATTGAAGGCCTCCCTTTAGTCCTCTAGGTACACCCACCTCAAGCTCCTTTATTAATTAAATAAACTACATAAATAAACTAACTAAAGTGAACCTCAAATTCCTCCTGAAGATTAGACCAAAATTCTAAATTCTTTTTTGGGTTTTTTTTTGTTTGTTTGTTTTTTGAGACAAAGTCACTCACTAGGTTGCCCTCAGTAGTACTGTAGCATCATAGCTCACAGCAACCTCAAACTCTTGGGCTTAAGAGATTCTCTTGTCTCAGCCTCCCAAGTAGCTGAGACTACAGGTACCTGCCACAACGCCTGGCTATTTTTTTTTTTTTTTGAGACAGAGCCTCAAGCTGTCCCCCTGGGCAGAGTACCATGGCATCACAGCTCACAGCAACCTCCAACTCCTGGGCTCAAGCAAGTCTCCTGCCTCAGCCTCCCAAGTAGCTGGGACCACAGGTGCTCACCACAATGCCCGACTATTTTTTGGTTGCAGCCGTCATTGTTGTTTGGCGGGTCTGGGCTGGGGATTCAAACCCGCCACCTTGGGTGTACGTGGCTGGCGCCTTAGCCGGTTGAGCAATAGGGGCCAAGCCAACGCCTGGCTATTTTTATGTTATAGTTGTCATTGTTGTATGGCAGGTCCAGGCTAGGTTCAAACCCAACAGCTCCAGTGTATGTGGCTGGCACTCTAGCAGCTGAGCTACAGGCGCCAAGCCAAAATTCTAAATTCTTAAAGTCCAACGTCCACATGCTTCACCTCACTTCAATCTCGTCATGGGTGATGAGAGTACAATAAAATAAGACAAATGTGAGAGAGAGAGAGACACCGTATTTACTTCTCTTTTATTATGCACATGGTTATAATTGTTCTTCTTTATCATCAGTTATTGTCATTAATTTCTTACTATGCCTAATTTAAAAATTGAAACTTTATCACAGGTATGTATGGATAGAAAAAAAACATGAGGGCGGCACCTGGGAGTAGGGCACCATCCCCATATGCCCCATATGGGTAGCAGGTTCAAACCCAACCCTGGCCAAAAAGAAAAAAAAAATGATATATATGCTGCAGTTTCAGAAATCCACTAAGGGTCTTGAAATGTTATCCCCTGTCAATAAAACAGGGCTACTGTATTTACTTCTCTCTTTTTTTTAACTTTCAAAATATTAAGGAGATAGAAATGTTTTTGTTACCTCAATACCTTGTACAGCACTTAAGTTGGGGCTGTTAGTGTGCCTATCACCAGAAGTGTTCAGTGTACTCAATAAGTAAGTTTTTACTATAGTTACCTCTTTATAGAAACATGACTTGAAGAAAATATAACCAAATCCCATGATAATAAATCATGTTCTGAAGATGTTCTGAAATAAAAATCTGACATCACAATTTTCTACACTTAACAAAAATAAGTTATTTGTTTTAAAGAACATAGTTATTTAAGTAGACGTAGGCTTATGTAATATGTAAAAATTGTACTTGTTCACATATTTAAATGATTTTACCACTAAGAATAAAGATTTTTATCATTTAGGTAATAAGATTTTACCACTGAAAGAGAGCTCATTCTGTATCAGTAATACAACTTGTTTCTGATAAAACTGTCAACACTTCTTAAAAGCAAAAGTCCATATTTCATTTAAAGATTTTAGGTTCTACATATATATTTATCTTAAATCTCCCTCCAAACCCCATTAAATTGACAGTAAAAGAAATTTTTAAAAATTTCCAACAACAACAAAATGTAGGATCCAATAATAGCAGGTACAGTAGGGATAGCAACTAAAATTCAATTTTGACAGGATCTCCAGAAAAGACTACAAAGAAGAAAAATAGTTAAGTTATCAAAGGTCATAAATACCGTATTTCCTAGAACTGAAATAAAAACATGAGCCCTTGCTACCTTTGTTCTCAAATTACCATTCTCCTTCCTCCTCTCTTACCCAACTCCAGCCCCAACAGCCTCTTGGCTTTTCCGGAGCAAGTTAATAAGCTGTCTTTATTCAATGTGCCTGTGAACATCCCCCAAATATCCAGGAGGCTCACTCACTCACTTCCTTTAGATCTGTGCTCAAATGTTTACTTATCCTTGAGAACTTCCTTGACTACTTTATATTTAAAAAGCTAATACTGGAAAAAAGAAAAGAAAGGAAGTAAACTGCATATATTAAAAAATAAAAGCTAGGCTAGGTGCCTGTGGCTCAAGCAGCTAAGGCGCCAGCCACATACACCTAAGGTGGCGGGTTCAAATTCAGCCCAGGCCCGCCAAACAACGATGGCTGCAACCAAAAAATAGTCAGGCGTTGTGGCGGGTGCCTGTGGTCCCAGCTACTTGGGAGGCTGAGGCAGGAGACTCGCTTGAGCCCAGGAGTTAGAGGTTGCTGTAAGCTGTGATGCCACAGCACTCTACCCAGGGGGACAGCTTGAGGCTCTGTCTCCAAAAAAAAAAAAAAAAAAGCTAATACCAGCATTAAAAATGTTCATGGAAATGCAGAAAAATTAAAACAAGAAGTTAACAACACTCCCTATCGCTTTTTTTCCAGCTCAACTAGTGCCACAGTTGCCATCTATAAAACTTACATGTTTGTTTCCCCACCAAAACAGAGACTTTGTTTTGATTATTACTATGCACCTACAAGCTCAGAACACACAGTTGGCATTCACCAAACATTTGTTGAACTATTATTTAAAATAATCAAAAGTAGTACCGTAGCTCTAGAGAGAAAGGATGAAGGGAGAAGTGAGGACTCAATCACCATAAGTAGTCAAAAGATAATGTTTAAAATTGGTGAATCACTGGGGCAGCAGTTCTTTAACTTTTTGGCTTTTGAAGCCCTTTACAGTCTTGAAAATTAAGGACCCCAAAAAGCTTTTATTCTGTGGGTTATATCTGTTGATACTTAACCATATTAGAAAGCAAAACTGATAAATGCTTTAAAATATATTAGCTTAAAATAGCAATAAACGCACTATATACTAACACAAGTAAAATTTATTAATATATTTTTTAAAAACTTGAGAGAGGTTGCACTGTAAAAATTTCTCTTACTGTCAATTTAGTGGGGTGTGGAGAGTTGAGATAAATATATATGTAGAACCTCTATTTTTGCACATCTCTTTAATGTCTGGCTTAAAAGACAAAAACTGAATTCTCACATCCACTTCTGTATTCATTCTATTCTAGTATGTTATTTTGGTTAAATTATAAGAAAATCTAGCAAATAATGTAGATTGAAAAAGGTAATCGGCTCGGCGCCTGTGGCTCAAGTGGCTAAGGTGCCAGCCATGTACACCCAAGGTGGCGGGTTCAAATTCAGCCTGGGCCAGCCAAACAACAATGATGGCTGCAACCAAAAAATAGCCAGGCGTTGTGGCAGGTGCCTGTGGTCCCAGCTACTTGGGAGGCTGAGGCAGGAGACTCGCTTGAGCCTAGAAGTTGGAGGTTGCTGTGAGCTGTGATGCCACAGCACTCTACCCAGGAGGACAGCTTGAGGCTCTGTCTCAAAAAAAAAAAAAAGAAAAGAAAAAGGTAATCATATTTTTAATAACCCTTTCAGCTAAGTATAGATATTCCTCTTTGATACTACCCCAAAATTTGACAAGAGTTGTTTTATAGAAATTAATTACAATGTGAGTCGAAGACCTTAATAATGAACCCTCCTACCATTCCAGCAAAAATATAATACTCTATCTTTCACTATATAGAGATCTTTTACCCATGCACGATTTTGTAATATCATGTATTGGTCGTTTGAAAAATATTGGTTCCCCAAGTTACAGGCATTTTCCAAACACTGACACATTTCATTATACAAAAGTTTAAAAAAAAAATCCTATTTGTTAATAACACTACCAATCTCCTCGGAGAAGTCCTGAGAAGCTGCCAAGCTCATAGTGGCAGATTTAAGTTATCCAAAATTCTAATTTTTGCTTGGAAGTCTGGATTTTATCTTGGCAATAAATTCTGTCAGTTGTTTTCCTTGAAGTGACAGGCTCACTTCATTTATTTTTGAGAAAATATGTGCAAATACTAAAGTTCACATAACTACAACTTGCCATTCTTTCAAGTAAAAACAGTGTTCCGTGAAAAAAGTGACTAGTTTGCTAGTTCAACTTACAACTAAATCAAACAAGTTATTTTCTCAAGACAAATATCATACTTCGGTACACAGGAGAAGTGCCTTATAACATCCCTCCTATTTTGCCATATGGAATATTAAAAAGTTGTGTCCAAGAGTCAAGAATAAAAAAAAAGTCAAGAATAGATTAATAAAAGTAATAATTTTGGAAAAAAAACAATTTTTGCTGCTTTGCAAAAGACATTTTTAAGTAAAACTTTTTTTATTGTACATGTGCAATGATAAGAATATAATGATTATTAGTGTAGTTTTCCTGCTATCTTGATTTATGCTGCAAGGCAAGTGTTTTACACATGTTTTGCACCATCAAAGCAACTGACCTTGACATTAATCACAAAGCAAATAAGAACTTAGTATTATTACAAAATAGTTTCAACCTGGCAAAATTCCTGAAACACTTGAAGATCCCCTCAAGAATCCACACACCACATTTTGAGAACCACTGGAGGGTGGTGCCTGTGGCTCAAAGGAGTAGGGCACCGGCCTCATATGCCAGAGGTGGTGGGTTCAAAACCAGCCCCAGCCAAAAACTGCAAAAAAAAAAAAAGAGAGAGAGAGAGAAGCACTGGAAATACATGTAAAAAAGTAACAAGAAATACATTTTTAGGGAAAAGAATTGGGTAGTATGAAAACAAAACTAGCAAAGAGACTTATTTTTTCCTATACATCTTTTGTACCTTATAATTTGGTATACTTTATATGTATTATTTTTCCTCAAAAAAATTAACTTTTCAAAAAATGAGATGTAAACTGACATGAAAAATAAGTAGATATATAAGCACATAAGTACAAATATAATAAACATGCAAAAGTGCACACTGGAAAAATAATTTCTAAGAAATAAAATGTTTCTGGCCAGGGGGTGGTGGCTCCCACCTATAATCCCAGCAACTCTGGAAGGCTGAGGCAGGAGGATTACTTGAGTTTAGAAGTTCGAGACTAGCCTTAGACTAGTCTTAGCAAGAGCCAGACCCCACCTCTAAAAAACAGAAAACGTTAGCCAGGCCTTGCGGACAGGCACCTACAGTCCCCACTACCCTGGAAGCTGCTATAAACTAGGCTGACTCCACCATACTCCAGCATGGGCAACAGAGTGAGACTTTGTCTCCAAAAAAAAAAAAAAGAAATAAAATGTTTCTGTTTAGGCAGTAGAACTAAGGGATTAGGAGAGTGGAACATAAAACCACTGTTTTGAACCATGTATAGATAGATATGAACTGGTTCAAAAACAAAACTCATTCAAACTATTGCTTGGAAAAACACTTATAATAAGTTGATTTTTAAAACAAATAAATAAGCTGACACAGTAGCTCATACCTTTAATCCTAGCATACTGGGAGGCTGAGGCAGAAGGATCCCTTGAGCTCAGGAGTTTGAGACTAGCCTCAGCAAAAGCAAAACCTCATCTCTACTAAAAATAAAAAAAAACTAATCAGGCATGTGGTAGATGCCTATAGTCTTAAGTTACTTGGGAGGTTGAGGTAGGAGGATTGCTAGAACCCAGGAGTTTGAGGTTGCTGTGAGTTACACTGAGGCCATAGCACTCTAGACTGAGCAACAGAGTAACTCTGTCTCAAAAAAAAATTAATAATAAATGGCTCAGTGCCTATATAGCTCAGTGAGTAGGGCTCCAGCCACATACACCAAAGCTGGCAGATTCCAGCCTAGCCCAGATCTGCTAAACAATAATGACAACTACAACCAAAAATATCTGGGCGTTGTGGTGGGCGCCTGTAGTCCCAGCTACTCGGGAGGGTTAGGCAAGAGAATCACTTAAGCCCAAGAGTTTGAGGTTGCTGGGAGCTGTGATGCCACAGCACTCTACTGAGGGTAATATGAAACTGTCTCAAAAAAAAAAATTAATAATAAAGCAAATACCCATCAAATGAGAGAATGGCTATATAATATCCCAAAATGTAAGAGTGACTGGGATAATGTGCTGGTGAGTTTCCACCATATAAAAATTCTGTATTACAATTTTTTAAATGCATTTAAAAAGCAATAATTTTCTTTCGACCAGAAATTCAAATGACCTAGTTAAAAACAGTTAAAAGTATAAAACCTTAAATAGTTTTTTCAAACAGTTAAATGGTTAAACCCTATATATACACAAAGTGAAATAATCTTTTACTGACCGTATCAGAACATAACCCATTATTTACTTAAAAAAGAACAGAATAAAATAGTTGCTTTATTGTAAACAAAATGATGAATCTTTTATGATTATTTCAGAAACAAACAAGAGAAATATAAATCTACCATCAAAAATCTAATTTAAATTTATTTTCTTAGAGTATATACTGAACTAGCAAAGAAGACATTACTTCTATATGTAAATAGATAATTCAAAAGTAAATTGGATTCCCCACTAAAAGAAGCCAGGGTTTCTTGGCTGACTCCAGGACTGAGACTGGAAAGATACAAGATGAGCTTAAAACTTCTTACTGTGCCAGAAAGAGAGGAAATACACACAAAAATAATAAAAGTTATGTTAAAAAGAAATAAGAGCCAGTGTGGAAAGGCTCCCAATAGACAAATCCAGGACAACTTGAGCATCAAAATAAACAAAGGCAATAATGGTTACAACGCACTGAATAAAAACAGGGGGTACACTGGGCGGCACCTGTGGCTCAGTGGTAGGGCACAGACCCCATATACCCCGGCCAAACTGCAACCAAACTACAGGCATTGTGGTGGGCACCTGTAGTCCCAGCTACTTGGGAGGCTGAGGCAAAAGAATCGCCTAAGCCAGCTCAGCGCCTATGGCTCAAGCGGCTAAGGCGCCAGCCACATACACCTGAGCTGGCGGGTTCGAATCCAGCCCGGACCCGCCAAACAACGACGGCTGCAACCAAAAAATAGCCGGGTGTTGTAATGGTGGGCGCCTGTAATCCCAGCTACTTGGGAGGCTGAGGCAGGAGACTTGCTTGAGCCCAGGAGTTGGAGGTTGCTGTGAGCTGTGATGCGACAGCACTCTACCCAGGGCAACAGCTTGAGGTTCTGTCTCCATAAAAAAAAAAAAAAAGAGAGAGAGAGACAAAATTATTATTGGGACAAAGGGACAAAAGTGGAAAATGAACTGAACTGTAGATTAAAGTATGTAGACAGAATCATCAATGTCAAATTTCCTTAATTTGGTAACTGTACTGTGATAATGCAACAGAATATAATACACAGGAATATTTAAACACGAATGAGCAAAATGTATGCAATTTACTCTCAAATGATTCAGAAAGTGAAAAGGAAAAAGAAAATGTGACAAAATGCTAAAAATTGGAGAATCTGCCAGGCATGGAGGCTCACATCTACCATCCCAACAACACAGAAGGGTGAAGCAGAAAGATCACTTGAGGTCGGAAGTTCAAGATCAGCCTGGACAACAGAGTAAGGCCTTGTCTTTAAAAAAAAAGAAAAACCTTGAAAAAAATAGCAGGGGATGACGGCATACACTTTTATTACAGCTACTCAGAAGGATCACTTGAGCCCAGGGGTTTGAGACTTCAGTGAGCTATGACTGCACCACTGCAACTCCAGTCTGGGCAACAGAAAAAGATCACATCTCTTAAAAGAAGAAAAAAATGAGAAATCTAAATTAACAGGTATTCAGGAGCTCTCAGTACTATTTTTTTAAACTTTTCTGTAAGTATGAAATTATTTCAAAATAAAAAGTTTAAGTAAAAACCAACTGGGGTATCAAAATATAATAAAACGAATGATTTATTCTGCTGCCCATTAGTATGTATGAAGAACGGAAGGGACAAAAGCGATTATTCACAATGACACACCGTCCTATATAGAATTATTTAAATTTTCAATTCTCTAAAAAAGGAAAAATATTTTAAGTATCCAATAACATAAACACTAAGATGCTGATCCTGTATACCAGGGGTCCTCAAACTTTTTAAACAGGGGGCCAGCTCACTGTCCCTCAGACCGTTGGAGGGCCAGACCGCGGGCCCCGGGATGAATCGGCTGCTAAGCAGGACAGGCAGCAGCGGCAAAAACACCTGGCAGGCCAGATAAATGTTCTAGGTGGGCTGCATGTTGCCCACGGGCCGTAGTTTGAGGATGCCTACTGTATACCCTCAGGAGAACACAGAAATCTATGATTTACATGTTAACCCAGTACACACTGAGGAACTCTAGCAAATCATGAACCTCTCACAAACGAGTCTTAAGATTCTGCTCTTTAATGTAACTCAAGCACAGACACAGTCTCTGAAATACAGCACTCATATGTAATGAATAAATCCTGAATGTTTAGAAATGGAAGAGTGGGCATTTTATCAAAACTGAGAGGAAGAGGCTTGGTGCCTATAGCTCAGTGAGTAGGGCACCGGCCACATACACCGAGGTTGGGGGGTTGGAGCCCAGCCCAGGCCTGCTGAACAACAATAACAACTGCAACCAAAAAACATCTAGGTGTTGTGGCGGGCACCTGTAGTCCCAGCTACTTAGGAGGCTGAGGCAAGAGAATCGCTTAAGCCCAAGAGTTGGAGGTTGCTATGAGCTGCAACACCACTGCACTCTACTCAAGGATGACATAGTAAGACTCTGTCTCAAAAAAGAAAAAAAATTTAAGAGGAAGAGGGAGAAAGGTGCAGAGACTTAAATATAGTACTTTTACAAACATTTTCAAACCTCTTTAAAAGCAGAGAACAATTAATATCCATGTGCCCATCACCCCAACCCAACAACTGTCAAGATTGTACCATACTTGTTTCATCAATGTCATCTCTATGCTACTTTTTTTTACACTGAAGTATTTTTAAACAAATACTATTTTTCTCCTTCATTCCTCAGTCTCCATCTCTAAAAAAGAGAGCATTTTCTTATATAAATATAGTATCATTATCACCTCTGACAAAATGACAATAATTCCTTGATATCATCTAATATTCTTCCACATTCAGTTTTCTCCCAGTGTTTCAAAAATTACTTTTCTACAATTGGTTTGAGTCAGGATTTAAACGAGGCTAACATTATTATATTTGGTTGCCACACATAAAATGTTTAATCTGTTTACATCATCTATCAGTAATTATGAAAAGTCTAATAGACAAATCAAATAATTAATTTACACCTGTAGATTCTCCAGAATCAAACCTGACCTAATGTAATGGCTGTTCTGGATTTCTGTAGCATTCTTTCTCCAGATTGTCTATATGGTTGATTTTTTTCTAGTCACTGAAATCACAAATTATTATCTCGATTAATCACTCAATCCACAGAAGCAGCCAACTTCCATTCATTGTCTATCATATGGTCCTATTTTCTTCACAGCATTTATATTACCTAAAAGTATTCTATTCATATTATGTTCCCCCAACAAAATATCTGTCCCATGAAGGCAGAGTCCCTTCTTCATTAAAGAGCACTCAAACTATCTAAAACATGAGACATTCAATAAGTACTTACAGTGTGGCTAAAAAATAATGCAGTACCTCTAAAATGTAAATCCAGCTATTTCTTTTTAAACATTCATAATTTGTAATTTGGTATAAATTGAGTACCTGTAGAAACCTGGGCCAGCTGTTAACCAAGAATCTGTGGGATGTGGGAAAGAAAGAACAGAGGTATAAGACATTAAAATGTAATTGTGGACTTTTACTCAACAATAATTACAGGTTTCTGAAATAAAAACAAACTATTCAGGATGATTTAAAAAATGTTACTAGCAAAAATAAAAAGTTTCATTTTTAGTACCATCTGAGAGCTATTAAACCTTGAGTAACATCTGTAATACAACAGCAATATTACCTAGAACAGTGGTTCTCAACCTTCCTAATGCTGCGACCCTTTAATACAGTTCCTCATGTTGTGGTGACCCCCAACCATAAAATTATTTTCGTTGTTAAAGGAACAGTATTAAAGGGTCACGGCATTACAAAGGTAGCGAACCACTGACCTAGAATAACAAACATGGCTTCATCATAGGCTTTACACGTATGTGTGTGTATACATATATGTTTATACATATATGTATCATGAAGGTATTTATATTCTTAGAATAGCACTTTTTCCTGGATATTCAACTACAATATAATAATGAATACCAAAAACCTGACTAAAAATACGATCCATTAAATTTAGGCCCTAGAGAAAACCAGAGTTATTTATCCTACACTTCTTGTTTAAATAGAGAGATCTGAACCCCAGCAGTGTGTTAAAAATAAACTCACAGGGCTTGGGGCCGGGAGCTCAGTGGTTAGGCCGCCAGCCACATACACCAGGACTGGTGGGTTCGAGCCTGGCCCAGGGACCTGCCAAACAAGACAACTGCAACATAGCCAAGTGTTGTGGCAGGCGCCTGTAGTCCCAGCTACTCGGGAGACTGAGGCAAGAGAATTGCTTAAGCCCAAGAGTTGGAGATTGCTGTGATCTGTGCCATAGCACTCTACCACGGGCAACATAGTGAGACTCTGTCTCAAAAAAAATAAACAAACAAACAAATAATAAACTCACAGTTCTAGGCGTATAGCAAGCAAAGCTAGATCTAAAACCCAGACCTTGGCTCAGCGCCTGTAGCTCAGTGTGTACATACACCAAAGGTGGCAGGTTCAAGCCCGGCCAGCACCTGCTAAACAACAATGACAACTGCAATGGAAAAATGGCCGGGCATTCTGGTGGTCACCTATAGTCCCAGCTACTCAGGGGGCTGAAGCAGGAGAAATGCTTAAGCCCAAGAGTTTGAGGTTGCTGCGAGCTGTGATGCCACAGTACTCTACTGAGGGTCACATAGTAAGACTCTGTCTCAAAAAAATAAATAATAAAAAATAAAATAAAATCCAGATCTCCTTTCTCTAGCCCCATACTCTTTTATAAGAAATGTCACCCACAGAATTTTAATGTCAAGTTACAACATATTTTAAGTGCCATCATTTAATTACCATCATTTTTAGGACTGTCACTTTTTTTCCTACTCAAGTCTTAGTCCATCAGGGAGAAAAAGTCAAATGAAGGGCATATATAATCACAACTTAAGTAAAGCACAATACAGAAACTTCTCTTTAACATAAGAAGAAAGAAGAAGATGATGACTTAAAAATCTAACCAATTAGACTCAATGAGGTGTTTGCTGTTGTTTTTTTTTTAGATACAGAGTTTCATTTTGTTGCCCTCGGTAGAGTGCCCTGACGTCACAACTCATAGCAACCTCCAGCTCTTGGGCTTAGGCGATTCTCTTGCCTTAGCCTCCCAAGTAGCTGGGACTACAGGTGCTCAGCACAATGCCCAGCTATTTTTTGTTGTTGTTGCAGTTTGGCCAGGGCTGGGTTTGAACCTGCCACCCTCAGTATATGGGCCAGCGCCCTACTCACTGAGCCCAGGCACCACCCTCAATGAGGTTTTTATTTCACATTTTATATTTTAAAATAAAATAACTATTTGGCAGTACCTGCTACATGCCTATTGCTTAGCTTTACACAAGTTGCTGTGATCTTATTTTAAACATCAGTATAGTTATCTCTCAATTATTTGTGGAAATGGAGTGCCATAGTGAAATTCATTAAGCTGCTACCTATGTTGTAATGCACCTTTCACATAAATGAGATTACTTGGTTATGCCTTTCCTCAAAACCAAATCTACTTTAGTTAGTGAAGTAACTAAAAAACAAACGACCAGGGCGGTGCCTGTGGCTCAAGGAGTAGAGTGCCAGCCCCATATGCTGGAGGTGACAGGTTCAAACCCAGCCTCAGCCAAAAAAAAAAAAAAGACCAAGACACATCAAACAAAAGGAAAAGTGAAAGATCCACACACATGATATAACACCCATGATGAACAAGGAGATTCTATTTTTTTCCTGCAATACCGTCCAAACCAATTTATCAACACCCTCACCAATTCTTAGGATACTGCTGTGAATCTTGGGTGACAAATGAGATGAGAGAGTTGATAAAGTAAATCTGCCCAAGGTTACACAGCAAGAGAATGACAATAGTAAAATAATTCAAGGCTAAAAAAAAAACCCCACCAATTTAAGATTCTTTACAGAGTAAAACAGCTCCTTTCTTAACCTGTTTTATCTCACAAATGTAACCAAATACTGTTTAGTTAGAAAAATATAGTGTATAATCACGGGGAAATGTTTACTAAAAACATTTAGTAACAAACTATCGAAACACAGCTCTTCACCCTAGCAAAGCTAAGTAAAACCAGCATTACAGAACTTCTGTGTACAGTAATCTCAAAATCTCATTCTAGCATTTTAAGCAAAGACACACACAAACACACACAAATGGTAAAGGAAATGGAACCTCAGCTTATCTTCCAGTCTGTTTTTGGTTACAGAAGTCCTTACAATAAAAAAGATAAAATGCCAAATGAAATAATTCGGGTTTTGAACCTGAGATAAGCCAACTTCAAAAGCTTTTTAAAAACTCCTATAAAATGAAGTCTGTCAGCTGGCATATTACCATTCAAGAGAGTTCTAAATTCATACCGCACATAAATCAAAAACAGGAAAGCTTATGACAATACAATGAAGTCAACCCACACCATAAACATGAACAAACTAAAGGAATATTCTACACTTCCTGGTATATTCTGAATGGTAAAACTTAAACTTGCGTTAAGAACTATCTGTAAATATCTACTTAACCTATTGAAGAACTATTTAAACAAATCTATATTTCTGCAGTACAGAACAGATATTTCCACTACAGCAATAACTGATATGTTACCTAAGAACAATAATAAAAATATCAAGCTTCCTTTTTAATAACCAAAAAGCCAACTCCATACAAAATCTGATGCGTCTGTATTTCTGCAGTTCCACGGACTACGTTTCCTTGATCGCAGAAGGCAACTCCCTAACCGTCAGGGCTGACTTAGAGCCCTCCAACTCCCCCGGTCCGGGTACCTTCATCACTCCATTGTCAAATCGCACTCCCACGCCTCAGTCCTCAGCCCCCATCCTAAGACTCCAGGGAGATACGAAAAAGGGAAAGAAATCCTCTCACTCATACCCTCACCGTAGGCTGTGGGTGTGTCGGCAGACGAATGTTTTGCCCAAACACAATTAAATCTTCCGAGGGGACTCAGACCCTAAGTCACCGCGGAGCCACCAATAACCGGCCGGTGGCCGACCCCAGTCTTCCGCGGCCGCAGCCCTTCCTCTTTCTCCCCTCCAGGCCGGCCCCTCCCCCGGTGCGCGCACGCGCGGCCTCCAATGGGTCCCCTCCCCCCTGTCCCCCTCACCTTAATCATTAGCTACCCTCTTTCCCAGGGTCCGGGAATCACTGACCCAGGAAGGAAGACGGGAAACGTAAAGGGTGAAGAGTATACGTCGAGAGCCAGAGAACTGCGCCCCAGATCTCGGCCTAATAGGCCCCTAGAGTCAAGACCAGCGTCTGTCACCGCCACCAAAACTGTACCGGAGGAAGCGTCTGGACTCGACCCAGCTAACACGGCTTGGGTTCAGTATGCCTAATTTGGCACCACAGGAACTCCTCAGAAGCTGCGGGCGTTTCTATGCTGCGCAGACCCAACAGCTCACCACCGCCGCCGCCACTGCTACTGCTCTCCGGCCGCCGCAGCCGCCGCCGCCTAACCAATCCCTCCCCTACTGATGGAGCACGACACTTAAGGGCTTTTACGACAGTTCGGAAGTGAGAGCGCAGTAGCCTTCACGCCTCCATTAACATCTGTTTGTTTCCGCGCTTGCTCAGATTCCGGTCTCACTGTCCCGCCCCTCTTCCTTGGTCCTCCCCCTTTGTACTCGTATTATCTGTTTGCGAAACCAAGCAGTGTCACAAAGCTCATGATTTAGTTTTCCTTGGTGATTATGCGTTCAGTATTTAAACAAAATCTTGACTACATCTTGGTTAATTTTTCGTAATTAAAAAATACAACTAACTACCGAATTACTGACTCTATTCATGGTACACTTGAAACAGGAACATCATGGTTTAGTCTTTCATAACAAACGATACCCCAATCATACGCACTAATGACCTAAAGATCACAGCTCACTGTTAAGGTGAATTTGCTTCTGGAATCAGAGCAAAAGTAGTAGATATCCTGGGAACTCCGGCTGTTTAGTCGCAAAAGCCTTAGTAAGTCAGTGATTTTATAAAATACCAGTAAATAGGAAATGCTTCGCTATAAGCCGTAAGAGAATGCAGAGGAGAAAGAATGGGCTTTGGAGTTGATCGGACTTCCTTTCAAAAGCCGAGTAATGCCACTTAACAACTGTCTGGTTTATTAGACCCTTATAAATCTCAGTTTATAAATGGAATAACATTATTTGCCTCAAAAGGTACTTTGCAATTAAATGAGTTTATGTAATTCTCTTACCAAATAAGTATTCAATCAATGTTAATCCCTCCCTTTGCCATCAACTCATCTTTCTCAGTATTTTTTTTGTTCACTCTTGTTCTCCATATTGCTCAGTGAAGAAAATTACCTTAAAATTACAATAATAAACAAAAGTCGCAGATTGTATGAGGAAACTGAAAGAGCATTGGATTAGGATTTTGTTCAGTCCTGTTGGTCGTCCTAACTATAGACTTTTGCCTAAACCATCTTATCTACTACGATGGTTTTACTGCTGTTACTGCATGACTTTTCAAACCTATATTTACAGCCCTAACCTTTTTCCTAAAGCTTTTGGCCTGTGCTCTTCAATAAGGCAGACTCTGGCTTTATGTGGCTGTTGTGCACTGAAAATATGGCTAGCACAAATTGAGAAGTGCTTTAAATGAAAAATAACATTCAATTTCAAAGTTACAATACTGAAAAAGACTGTGAAAAATCTCAATACTTTTTAATATTTGTTCTATGTTGAAGTAATATTTTAGGCTTATGGGGTTAAATCAGTGGTTTTCAAGCAGGATGATTTAGCAACATCCGGAGATACTGGTGGTTTTTACAACTCAGGGAGAAGCAGCATGGCTACTGGCATCTAGTGCATAGAGGCAGGAGATTCTGCTAACAACCTATATGCGCAGGACAGCCCTCCATAACAAAAAGTTCTCTCGCCCAAAATGTTAACAGTACAGATGAGAAACCCTGGGTTAAATAAAATATATTATTAAAATGAATTTCACCTGTTTATTTTTACCTTAATATGGCTACTAAAAATCAAAATTGTATTTGTAACTTTTATTGTATTTCTATTGGACATAGATATCGCTAACATATCATGTCCAAAATAAGTAAATAAGTTGTCTTTATACCCCACCCATCTTAATCTTTCCTGTCCCAGTCAATAGCTCCAAGTTATCCAAATTAGAGGGGACTTGTCTTTTCCAGAAAAGTTGAATTTGAGGTGTCTAACATTTACCCAAAGTGGAGATTCTGGCAGGAATTTAGCTGTTGGGTATATGAATCTGGGAGCTGAAAAAAGTGATTTGGGATAAAGAGAGAGATTTGGACACACTGACTTATTTATGATAGGTAAAGCAATAATTTTGGTGAGGTAACCCAGAGTATAAGCAAGAGGAGACAAATACCTGGAGAAGTTTAAAATTTTCAGAGTTGAAGAAGGAAAAGAAGTTTATCTCACAAACAAAACAAGAGATACAAGTAGCAAGGCAAAAGAAAAAGAGTTTCAAAGTAAAGTGGGTGATCATGAATCTGAAATGTCCATTAGTTTGACAATAAGGAAATCAGTAAATAAGAGCATTTTCAATAACGGCCTTACATAGTTTAGAACAAAAGTTCTCAAATAGAGATGATTTTAACCCCCAGGGATTGACAAAATCTGGAGATATCTTTGGGTTTCACAACTGGTAAAATGCTACTGATATCTAGTGGTTAAAAACCATAGATGCTGCTGAATGCACAGAACACCCTGCTACAGAGAATTATCTGGACCCAAATGGCAATAACACCCCAGCTGAGAAGTCAGCTTAGAAAGGATCAGTATCATTTCATGAAATTGGAAATGAAAGGAGATAAATAAATAGATAGCAGGATATGGGGCCAAGAATGGGTTAGACTTGATTCTTGTTGGTATGCTGAAGGGAAAGAGCAAGCAGAGAAAAGAAGGGGAAGATAATGGAAATAAAAGGATGCTCAGTGGAGAAAAATTCTTATGTGGGCAGTGGAAATGAGATTCAAAACTCAGATGGAAGAATTAGCATTGGATAGGAGAAGGGACACCTGTTCCCCTTAAACAAGTGAGAGGGAAGAAGTGATCAGACACATGGAATTGGGTTTGTTAGCTTCAGGGGGCAAACCGAGGCAGTGCTCACTGAAAGACCTTGACTTCTCTATGAAACATGCAGTAGTGACCCAGTGCCTGTAGCACCAGAGATGGCAGGTTTGAGCCCAGCCCCAGACCTGCCAAACAACGATGGCGACAACAACAAAAAATAGCCAGGCGTTGTGGCGGGCGCCTATAGTCCCAGCTACTTGGGAGGCTGAGGCAAGAGAATGGCTTAAGCCCAAGAGTTGGAGGTTGCTGTGAGCTATGACGCCACAGCACTCTACCAAGGGTGACATAGTGACATTGTCTCAAAAAAAAAAAGAAACATGCAGTAGGGTCGTCTATTAAGATACAACGTTTGCAAATGGCTGGGTAGAGAGTGACAAGAGAGAGAGATTGAAAGAATCAGAACAGTCACTAACATAATGGCAGAGAAGGCAAACAAATTGAAACCCAGAACAGGAAAAGGGTAAGAATGAGAGGACAGGTGCTGTGAAGTTGTATTTAGAGGAATAATGGTAGGTTATGGGATGAGAGACAGTTCTCACCTGAATTACGTATCGCAGTTTCCTGATTTCTATGTTTCTGCTCCCACCACCATTACTACATCACCAACAAGTCAACCTTGAACACCATCAGAATATAGTAGAAACTGACTGAGACATTAAATTGCTTTAAGTTCATCAGTGGATCACCTTCAGGTAACAGTCTTAAAGCGTTAGCATGGCAAATAAAGCCCGTCAAAAATCCAGATCCTCCAGTGCCACTTCACACCACCCCTGCCACCAGCTGACCCCTGCCCCCCCTCCCCGCCCCAGCTTAGACTCCTGCTGGCTTCTCAAACTTCTTTAAATTCTCCAGGAAAAAAAAAAAATCATTCTTCCAATACAATGCTCAATTAGCTGCCTGGAAGCTAGCAAAGCTAATTCCATCTGTAAAATCACTTCTTCCCTCTCACTTGTCTCAGTGATGGGGATATCCATTACGCAAGGCTAATTTTTACATCTGAGCTTCGACTCCTGTTTCTTCTTCCTCCACTGAGCATCCTTTTCTTGCCAGTATCTTTCCTGTCTCTTTTTCACTGGCTCTTTCCATTCTGCATACCGACAGGATTCGAGTCTTGCTCTTTCTTAGCTCTACGTTCTGCTATATATGTGTCTCTCTTTTTCTATCTCCCTGCCTTTGCACCTGCTTTTCCTTCTGTCTCAAAATACACCCCCTCCTCCACACTTCCCACCCATGCTTAGAAAACTCTTCTCCATTCTTTCAGGCTCTCCTCATGAAGCATTTCCTTATCACTCCCTACCCCCCTACGCCCCGAAATAGAGTTAACAATCACTCTTGCTTTTGTACTCTCTTCAATTGTTATATCTCTAGGTGTTATAATTATTTATACACAAACTATTCTGTTTCCAAACTCTAAAATCAAAGAAAGAGTCTTTTTCTCTTTGGCAGAAAACTATTATAGCATTCAATAAATACTCATTGAACTTTACTGAATAAAGTTTGAGGATCTAGTCTCAATTGTGCCAGACGAAACCAGAGCTCTTTCATCCAATCACTCTAAATCTCTGATAAGTAATAATGCTCATTTGTGGAAAGATCTGGGTTAGCCAAATATACTCAAAAAAAACTCTACCTTCCTAAAACTGCAGAAAAATTGTGTTTCCCATATTAGTGTGCATCCACGGGCCAGGCATGTTTCAGTATCTGCCAGGCAGGAATTTGAGAAGTTTAGTCTAAACATAGGAACAGCTAAATTAATGAGCTCCTGCAACAAATGGAAACAAAGAAAAATTTCTACAAATTACCAAATTCTGAAAGACTGGTATGCCTACAACCCATTGCATGCTTCACAATTAAATGAAGTTTACAAGTAAGAGCGACCCATTATGTGGTCAGTTTTGTAAGCTTTTTAAAAGAAAATGAAGCAAAGTTTGGAGATTCAATGCAATAAGATAGGGAAATCTTGAGAACAGTTGAAAATATTTACTGAACTATTTCCTCAAATGAAAAGCTTCAGAGGCTAGGCACCTGTGGCTCAAGCGGCTAAGGCGCCAGCCACATACATCTAAGGTGGCAGGTTCGAATCCCCAGCCTGGGCCCGCCAAACAACTATGATGGCTGCAACCAAAAAAATGGCCGGGCATTGTGGCGGGCACCTGTAGTCCCAGCTACTTAGGAGGCTGAGGCAGGAGACTCGCTTGAGCCCAGGAGTTGGAGGTTGCTGTGAGCTGTGATGTCATAGCACTCTACCCAGGGGGACAGCTTGAGGCTCTGCCTCAAAAGAAAAGAAAAGAAAAGAAAAGCTTCAGAAAGAATTAAAAGGATCTCAGAGATGTAGTAGTCAGAACACTTAATGATTCACAACATTTTACTTTCTTTTTGAGGCACCAAGACATCACTGGAACTTGAAACTGAAAGAAAAACACTGGGTGGGTGCGGTGGCTTACACCTGTAACCCCAGTGCTTTGGGAGACCAAGGAGGGACCGGAGGATTGCGTTAGCACAGGAGTTTAAGGTTGCAATGAGCTATGATGACACCACTGCACCGGAACCCATGCAACAAAGCAAAACCTTCTCTTGAAAAAAAAAAAAAAGAAAAGGAGGGAGGAAGGAAGATGCTATAGATTCTGTAACTGTTGATTTGGTTGATGTAGTGTAGCTCTTCATTAAAGTTTTATATACAAATGTGATTTCAGGTTATATGATTGCAAGCAGAGCCTATTTAAAAATTATATGCAATCATAAAAAGGGATGAAATGATGTCATTTGCAGCAACTTGAATGGAACTGATCATTATCCTAAGTGAAGTATCTCAGGAATAGAAAACCAAACATTGTATGTTCTCACTAATAAGTAGGAGCTTAGCCGGCGTTGTGGTGGGCGCCTGTAGTCCCAGCTACTTGGGAGGCAGAGGCAGGAGACTCGCTTGAGCCCAGGAGTTGGAGGTTGCTGTGAGCTGTGATGCCCTGGCACTCTACCCAAGACGACAGCTTAAGGCTCTGTCTCAAAAAAAAAAAATAAAGAAGTAGGAGCTAAAAGATGGGTATGCATAGGCACAAAGAGATGTAAAGCACATTGGAAATCAGGTATAGGGAGGGAGGAGAGTTGAGGAATTAAAAATATACCTATTAGGTACAATGAACACTATTCTGGTGACAGGCACACCAAAAGCCCTGACTTAAGTGTTACACAAGGTACCCATGTAACAAAAACATTTGTATCCCCTTAATAGTTTGAAATGAAATAAATAGATACAAATTTAAAATGATTATACAGTACTATGTGGAATACTGCATAATCTTTATTATACATACACAGAGAGAGAGACCGAGAAAAAATAGACACCGTCCTTATTTCTTGCTACATTTGTGACTCATATTTTTCAATCTTTTCAATCTATAAATTTCTCTGATTGTCTTTGGAATGTAACCTTCAAGATATATTTGAATTAACAATAACTATCTCTGTCTCAGTTTCTGAAAAACTGAACTGACATAACTTATGAACTAACAAGAGAACACAGAATGCCTGGAATTTTGTAGATAAGCATTTGCAACTTCAAAATATTTCTGGTTATCAGGCCAAATTTTGAGCATGTTTGAAGGCATCTTGTTCTGCAAAGAGTATATTTTTAAGATAAAACAGTAAAAAAAATAAATAAATAAAAGAGAAAGCCACCATCCACCACGGGTGATGTAAACCTAGAATCGAACTAAGGAGGCTCAACTGATTGACAATCATTCTCAGTAGTTTAGTTTGTTAATTATTGGTATTTTCATAACTTGGTCAAAATTATTTGTAGATTTACCATTTTCATTAAATTTCATTTTCATTAAGTTATTTTAACTCTTTTGGAATGTTTTTGTGATCCTGTTTTGTTTTATTTTATTTTGTTTATTTTATTTTACTTTAATTTTTTGAGACCGAGTTGCACTTTGTTGCCCAGGCAAGAGTGCCATGGCATCAGCCTAGCTCACAGCAACCTCAAACTCCTGGGTTTTAAGGGATCCTTCTGCCTCAGCCTCCTGAGTATGCTGGGACTATAAGCACCCACCATGATGCTTAGCTAACTGCTCTATTTTTAGTAGAGAAGGGGTCTCACTCTTGCTCAGGCTGGTCTTGAACTCCTGAGCTCAAGGGATCTTCCTGCCTCCCAGAGAACCAGGATTGCAGGCATGAGCCACTGCACTGGCCACCAGGCTGTTTTTTAAACCTACAATTTCTAATATGTTCATCTTTGATAGCAATAAAAAAAAATCACAAGTTTCTGAGCATTAAAAAGTAAGGCTTGATAACCTCCAAAGTCTCTTAAAGTTCTAATATTTCAGGTTTTGCATTAGGCCTAATTAGATTTTTATGAACCTTGTAAATATTACAACTTTGAAAGGGATTTACATATTGGTTAATTATTTGCAAATTCAGAATAGGAAGTAAAGAAGCTCCTATGAATTTCCTTAACATACATCATGCAACATTTTCTAAAAACATTAAATTTCGCTAAACTATGTTAGTATTAGTTTAATAGTGTAAAAGTATCTTGACTATGATCCTGGGTAACAGAATTGCAGACACTGTTCTTTGTTTGATTTAAAAATTGTACAGTCCCTAATCAGAGAAATGCAAATCAAAACCACCTGGAGATGTTACCTAACCCCAATGAAAATAGGCCACATCATAAAGTCTCAAACCTGCAGGTGTTGGCATGGATGTGGAGAGAAGGAAATTTTTTTTTTTTTTTTTTAGAGACAGAGTCTCACTTTGTCACCCTTGGTAGAATGCTGTGGCTTCACAGCTCACAGCAACCTCCAACTCCAGGCTTAGGCTATTAAAAATGGCTATTTTTGTTGTTGTTTGTTGCAGTTTGGCAGGGGCCAGTTTTGAACCCACCACCCTCGGTATATAGGGCCAGCGCCCTACTCACTGAGCCACAGGCACCACCTGAGAAGGAATTTTTTTATACTGTTGGTGGGAGTGCAAACTAATACAACGTCTTTGGAAAGAAGTATGGCGAATTCCCGAAAGAGTTCAAATTAGATTCACCTTTGATCCTGCAATCCCATTACTAGACATCTACCCAGAAGAAAAAGTAATTTTATCATAAAGATATTTGCTCTAGATTGCTTATCACAGATCAATTTACAATCTCCAAAATGTGGAAACAAACTAAATGCCCACCAATCCAGGAATGGATTAACAAATTGTGGTATGTGTCTACCACAGAATACTATTCAGCCATTAAAAAAAATGGAGACTTTACATCTTTTGTATTAACCTGGATGGAGTTGAAAAACATTCTTCTTAGTAAAGTATCACAAGAATGGAGAAGCAAGCATCCAATGTATTCCATATTAATATAAAGCCAGTAGATGATCTAATACATACCCACATAAGAGAAAAGCTCAAATCAATTCAAGGTGGGAGGAGGAGGAATGAGGGATGGGGGAGAGAAAAGGAGGGACGGGGATGGGAGTACTCTTACATAATAGGCACAAGATTAGGGTGTATAGCCCAGCTCTTGGAGAGGGACTCTACATAACAAGTGCAAACATTGTAACCTATTTATTTGTACCCTCAAATTAACCTGAAATAAAAAATAAATAAGTAGGGCCAGATATGGTGGCTCACGCCTGGAACGCTAGCTCTCTGGGAGGGCAAGGTAAGTGGATTGCTTGAGTTCAGGAGTTGGAGACCAGCTTGAGCAAGAGCAAGCCCAGTCTCTAAACACAGCCAGATGTTGTTGCCAGCACTTATACGCCCAGCTACTTGGGAGTCTGAGGCAAAAGGATCACTTGAACTCAAGAATTTAAGGTTGCTGGCTCGGCGCCTGTGGCTCAAGCTGCTAAGGCTCCAGCCACGTACACCTAAGGTGGCGGGTTCGAATCCCCAGCCCAGGCCCGCCAAACAACAATGATGACTGCAACCAAAAAAAAAAAAATGGCCAGACGTTGTGGTGGGCACCTGTAGTCCCAGCTACTTGGGAGGCTGAGGCAGGAGACTCGCTTGAGCCCAGGAGTTGGAGGTTGCTATGAGCGTGATGCCATGGCACTCTACCCAGGGGGACAGCTTGAGGCTCCGTCTCAAAAAAAAAAAAAA